>QAOC01022730.1:31579-140449 GCA_003255005.1 Begonia fuchsioides | reverse complement strand
TATATATATATATATATATATATAAGGCATTCAAAATCCTACATTTTTTGTGAAATAAGAACTAGACCCTTAGTTTCAGAAAAGACAAAAGAACCCTAGTGAATAGGGGTGGGCATAACTGATCCAACCGGAGTAACCGACCCAATCCGAACGGGTTCAGTCGGTTAAAATATTAAAAAACCCTTAACGGTCGGGCAGAAACCCATTGTGCGGGTTGTGGGTCGGTGGCCCAACAAGGTCAAACCCGATTGCCCGACCCGTTGGGTTGTAAACAAAAACCCTAGTCTCACCCTCTCTTCTGTCTTCTCCCGACTCCCGACTCACGCCTTTGCGATTCTCGACTCGACGACTCCCGACCCTCGATTCCTGACTCCCGACTCCCGACTCAGCGATTCCCGATCTTCGTCATTCGTTGTATTCTGTTGTTGTTCGAGCTCGACATGTATTGTTTTTGTTTTTTTTAATTTATTCCGAGTTTTCATTTATTCGTTGTCTAGTGGCTCAATCTAATTACAGTTGTTTACAGAATGGCAAATAATGGCCTTTTAATCATAGAAATCTAAGCTGTAGAACAAATGTTATCAAAGTTTTAATTGGCGGTCGACACTTTGATTGCCGTTCGACATCTTAAAACTCTCGGGTTTGAAAACCGGTCGACATTTTGACACAAGCGGTCGACACCTTGACTTTTCAAGCTATAGAGGTCGACCTATGAACAGTGGTAGGTCAACACCTTTGTAGAACTGGTCGATACCTTGTTTAAAGTGTCGACCGCTCCTTGATGATATCCGAAAACTCTTCGTCTTCCACGCTTAAAATTGTTTAAAAACTCATTTTTCCAAGCTACTAACCTATGGAAAGTGTGTCGAGCGAGGCAAATAATAGTGGAAAGAAAAAGACGTTGAGGTCGGATGTTTGGAACCACTTTACGTGGGTCGAAGATAATTATCCCGAAGATCCTAGGGCCAAGTGCAACTATTGTGGTCAACGATACGCTTGTCATACCAAGAGAAATAGTACTTCTAATATGTCAAGGCATTTGATTACTTGCAAAAAAATATTTACGTAGTCAATATAAAATATTGACTTTAAGTACCGACCGCATATGAAGGTATCGACCGCAGATTAACCTAGGCTCGCGAATTTCATAAATATTGGCTTCAAGTACCTTCTATTTTTTCATTTGCTAGTATTATGCATTCGAAATATAAAATCAAGGGCACAAATTTGATGCTTGATAAATTTTTGGAGAACCTAGGTTTTGCCCCCGTATGCAGTCCAAACACATTGCGTAGCGACCTTGCTACTTTGTTTGGTACTTACCAAACTAGATTTTCCGGTGCACGAATTCATACTTCGTCCGATGTGGCATCGACGTCGAATGGTAGTTCTGGTTTCGAAAGAGTACTAAATGCTATGGATGTCATTGATGCCACACTAGAAAGCGATGTGCATTCATATGCTTTCGATAAGAGTGAACTCGACGTGTATTTGGAGTCTCGAGTTCAAATTTCTCGAGACGAGGCATTCAACATATTGGGTTGGTGGAAATCCAATGCAGTCATGTATTCCATGCTCTCGAACCTGACACAGGATTTACTAACACCCCCTGTCTCAACTGTAGCTTTGGAATCGGCTTTTAGTGCAGGTGGACGCGTGTACGAGGATCGACGTGGAAGTTTGGCATCGGAGCTCGTGGAAGCACTCATTTGCATGAAGGACTGGACCGACGCAGTCACGAGGGACCAACAACGAGAGGACGCACTTGCAGAGGAGTTCAAAAACTTGAAATTTGAAGATTAGCTGCGACGTTGTACATTAGGAGTTCAAGAATTTTTTAATTTCTTGTACGCGTGTACATTTGTGATTTCTTGTAAACGTTAACAATTGTAATTGTTTGATATTTTACACATGATTGACACTTAGATGGGTCATTTTACTGTAAACGTTGTACATAAAGTGTAGTGATGCAAATGTCAACAATGCTAATGTAAGCAATTTTCCATTCTTCTTTCGGTGGGTCATTTTCCTAAAATAAGAGTAAGTGTCGACCGCATATATACGAAAGTGCTGACCGCACCTTCGCCAGAACGTTTGAGGTGTCGACCGCATAACAAGGTGTCGACCGCAGATCAATCCAGAGAGTTTTATGTTGTCGACTGCATACTAAGGTGTCGACCGCAGCTCAATCCAGAACATTTTATGGTGTCGACCGCATATGAAGGTGTCGACCGCAGACTAATCGAGAGCGTTTTATGGTGTCGACCGCATCTCATTCTAGAGCGTTTTATGGTGTCGACCGCATACTAAGTTGTCGAAAGCAAATTAAGACATAACGTTTTATGGTGTCGACCACATATGAAGGTGTCGACCGCAGATTAAGACAGAGCGTTTTATGGTGTCGACCGCATATGAAGGTGTCGACCGCAGATTAATCCAGAGCGTTTCATGTGTCGACCGTTGTGGACCTCCAGTTCAAGGTATCGACCGCATTTGCACTAGGTGTCGACCGCGGGCCCCATTAAATCCCAAGCTGGTGTCCTAAAATCACATTGTTTCAATGGTTTTCGACGACTTCCAACGCCCCACTCTAATTTCTTTGTGTTTTCACCCTCGCCTGTGCCGAATCGTCAAGTGTAGAGGTAACTATCACTTCTCCTTCTCCATTTTACGTATTGGACACGTTTGAAATGACATCGACCTCGCGTATAAAAAAGTGCAAATTGTCCAAAAAATCCAAGGTTACCTCCGTTTCGATTTCAGAGGAACCTAATGTAGGACCCTTGTTCGATTCTAATTTGTACATTGATTTAGAATGTCAACAAAAAATTTTATCTGATTTTCAATGCAAGTCAATTATTCCAAGCCGTGTTTTCCAACTGAATTTTATCAGTAACCTACCGATTCACGAGTTATTCAATCGTGTTGGTTTGTCTGAGTTGTTTGAATTCCGGGAACCGTATTACGAAACCCCAATTCGCATGTTTTATGCCAATTTTTCGTTTTCACCAAACCCGTTACAAGTGTCTAGTTATGTGTACGGAGAACGCATAACTATCACGTCTTGTAAGCTCAACGAGATGTTGAACTGCATAGGCAACGAGAGGGCCTCTCGCTACTACGAGTCTTTCACCGAGCCTCCTTATGTCGAAACGAGTGAGTATACTCAATTTCTCCGTTCTGTTGTGAAAAATCCTGACACTCAACTTCCCCCTAAACCAAAAGCCAATGACTTCAACGTCACGACTCGTCTTGTCCAACACATGATCTCATACAACCTCCTACCCAGGGATGGTCATAGGGATCACGTGAGTAGTATGAATTTGCACGTTCTTTACAACATTTTCATTGGAACCAACTTTAACGTTGATTATGTAATTTTAAAAAGGATGATTGATTTTTTTGAAAACTCGTCCAAGTCAATGCCGTTCAACCTTTTGTTGACGGAAATTTTCCACCAACAAGGTGTCAACTTTCCTTCCTCCGAGACACCTCTCCCGATTAGGAGAGTCGACACCTATACCGAATCAACCCTTGCGAGGATGAGTATAGTGGAAAACACCGACGACGAGTGGATCTTCAAAGCCGATCATCCGGTTTGACATCACAGGCACTCCAGCACGATGGCTCTGAGCAAGACCAAGAACAACAAGCTGAAGCAGCTAGTCGCACTCGTCCATCAACAACCTGCCGGATCGATGCGTTTTTGCACGACTACCGGGAATTCATGGAGAATTCATTTGAGAGAGTTCACCGACGGCTTGACACGATGGATGTCCGCATCTCAACATTGGATCGGCGGTTCGACGATGCACAAAACCGACACTGGGCTGGAAGTTTTACCAACTCGCCGGAGGCCACACCCACAACTACATATATGTGGCATTCGAGCCGGCTCGATCGAGCCGAGCCCGGAATTTTATAGCTCATCGAGCCTGTCGAGCCTATTCGAGCCTAGCCTGTCGAGCTTGTTTCAAAAAAATTTGGCTCGAGCCGGCTCGCGAGACTCGAGACTAAACGAGCAGAGCCTAAACAATCTGAGCCAAACGAGCTCATTGTTTTTCAATATTTTTATTTTATATCATATTTTTTTAAAAAGTTGTTTTCGTTATTAGAATATTCAAAATGTAATATGGACTTAGTAATGCATTGAAAATATATTTTTCGAATATTTAATATAGTAAAAAAAATTATTATTGAAAAAAATATTACATGACATTGAATATGTTTGAATAGAAATAAATTTGACATTTGCATCGATGAACTTAAGTGACAAAGTAATCTACTAAAAAATTATAGACGACATCAAAAGGAGAAGATTGATAGGTTGAACAACTCGATTGGAGTTGTGGTGCAAAAGTTATACCTGTTAGAAGTTGACAAATGAAAACTGGACTAAGGAGATATGAATTTTTGAATGATATTCAGTACTTCATATAATTGATACCTTTACTCTCTGAATTTGAATTTTATGTATTCTAAAAAGTTAAATTAGACTTAATAAGAAAAATAATGGCTTTTGAATCACTCAATTCGGAGCTATGCATACAAAGTTATGGTTGTTGCAAGTTAGTAGATGAAAATTGGGAGAGGAATGTGGTCGACCGCTTATAGAATAGGTCGACCGGTTCCTGATTTCCAGTACGCATGCTCTCTGTTTTTGAACAGCGGTCGACCCATGAAAAAGTGACCGGTCGACACCTTAACTTTTCAAGCAATAGCGGTCGACCCATGAACAAGTGACCGGTCGATACCGGTTGACACCTTAACTTTTCAAGCAATAGCGGTCGACCCCTTTAAGAAG
Organism: Begonia fuchsioides; assembly: GCA_003255005.1. Lineage (NCBI taxonomy): Eukaryota > Viridiplantae > Streptophyta > Magnoliopsida > Cucurbitales > Begoniaceae > Begonia > Begonia fuchsioides. Next base: position 135,645 of record QAOC01022730.1, on the reverse strand, counting down.
CGGTCGACCTTGTATGGTGCAAAATGCAGCCCTGATTTAAATTTAAACGCGGCACTAACGGTCGACCTCTTCTATCGATCGACCCTTTAAGAAGCGGTCGACTGTTTATTGAACTTCAAAAGAACGGGGACTTCGAACCCCGATTCGGAGACCTTCGGATTAGAACGGGGTCCCCGAATCGGGGTTGGAAGTCCCCGTTCGTCAAATTTTCATGAAACGGGGACTTCGAACCCCGATTCGGGGACCCTTCAGAGTAGAATGGGGTCCCCGAATCGGGGTTGGAAGTCCCTGTTTCATGATTTGTCATGCCGAGTTGGATTTTAAATGCCGATCCGACGTTCGGATCGGATCGGATCATCTTCAATCCGATATGGATCCGATCTAATTAACGATCCGAACGTCGGATCTTAACTTAATTTTCCCCACCAATTACCTTTGCCCAATCCGGAAGACTCGTTTGGGTCGACACAAGTTATATAGGTGGGTCGACACAATCTGGAAGACTCGGCATCTGTTTTGAACAAGGGTCGACACAATACGCTGTGGGGTCGACACAAAACATTGTAAAAATATGACGAACAATTTTTAAAGCCAACAATTACAAGTGTAAAAATATGACGAACAATTACACTTTAAAGAAATAAAAATCTCTAGTTTTCAAACTCCAAATTTTTGAATTCTTCAGCTATGTCATCCTTGCATTGTTGGTTTCTCGTAAGTGCGTCATGCCAATCCTTCATGCATATTTGCGCTTCTACGAGATCCGATGCAAGACGTCCCCGTCGATCATCATATACGAGTCAACCTGCATTAAAAGCAGATTCCGATGCTACAGTAGAAACATGGGGGTGTTAGTAAATCACGGGCCATCTTAGAAAGAATTGGATATTGTGACTCGTTTATTTTCTACCAACCCAATATATCAAAGTCATCATCGCGATGAATATTATATCATGTTTCTAAATAAACTTCGAGCTCATTTTTTTCCGAACCACCATATAAAACTTCGCTATCTATTTCTTCATTTATGGTATCCATAAAATTTAGGTCATGCCCAAATCCGGAACCACCACTAGAGCTAGGGGCAATATTAGAAGAATAAAATGAACGTTTAACATTTGAATATTTAATTTTGTACGAAGAATACAAAGTAGCAATATCGTTTTTTAATTGATTAGGAGTAATTACGGAAATAAAACCTAAATTACTAGAAATTTTATCAAGCATTAATTTAGTTCCTCTTATTTTAAATCGTGGATGCATTATGCATGAAAATGAAAAAATGTTAGGTACGTCGAGCCAATATTTTTTAAATTTAGTTTCCATACTACCAACTACATCAAAAAATTCATTAACTTCTTTGTATTTTTGAAAAGTACCCGTTAAGTTAACAAAAATTGGAAGAATTCGTCTAAAATTCGGATTAATATATTCGTGAATAAATTTTTCATGTACCTCACTATCAAACATCGATAGAGGTACTTCGTTTTGTGCTACATATTTTGCAACACCTTCTCCTAATCGCTCGTGTGAATACAAAAAATTTCCACTACCGCTAGCATTCAATTGTAATTGTGTACTACATCTAGTTTGCTCGGTGAAATGACATTTTTTATAGTGCCTACCTATAGTGCTTGTGGTCGATTCGTAGGCGTAGTGTTTTGCACAATATTTGCATTGTGCCCTAGGTTCTAAATTTCCTCCTATTTTAATTTGTTTAATTTCAAAGTATCTCCAAACATCCGACGTTTTATGTTTTTTTAGCTTTAGGTGAAGAAGTGGATGCTTGTCGATGTGTGACCAATTGAAAACGCGGGATTAGATGGTTCAATTTCTTCAATATCGTCGTCCGTAAATGTATCTAATTGAAAAAAAACGAGGGTCCATTTCGATAAAATTCTAAATTTTGCATACTCAAATATAATAAAATGATACCGTTCACCAATGACACGTATGTGATAATAAATTTGAAAGCATTTTCAAATCCACCGATACGAGTCCTACTAAAAATAAAATTGTTAGTTAAAAAAACACGATAAATTAATAACACGTTAATCAATGGATAATGTTAACATACTTTGATTAACAACGTTCGAAACAAATGGAAGAAGCCTAAGTGCGCAAATGAGCAATTGAAGATTGTGACTAAGAGAATTAAGAGAAGTTGGGGAAATTGATGAAGAAAAGAAGAAACATTAAGAGAATTTATAGGAAAAATTCAGAAGAAATAAAGGGGGAGAACGGTCACATGACTGTTCCCCTCAATTGAACGGTCATATGACCGTTCGATTGAGAGAGAGAGAGAGAGAGAGGTGATGACCGTTCGATTGAGACTCTCAATTTGCTAAAACCCTTCCCTTCTCTCTCTCCCTTTTTTTCTCTCTTTCTCTCTCCCTTTCTCTTGGTCCTGGTCTCTCGGTGACGATCGAGAGAGAGGCGGTCTCTCTTGACCCATTTCAAGATCGACAGTGGGAGAGCGCGAGAGATCGAGAGTCGCATATCTGCGACATCAATGACGGAGGTAGGTCAGAGGTACGGTTTCGTCTTCGTCTTCACCATCGACGCTTTGGGCATGCTAGGTGGCTAGGTTTAGATGACCGTGGCGCTAGATCGATCGTCGCGGGCAGTCGTCGCGCTCGATCCGATCTGGGCTCGCCAGGCTCGATAGATTCGAGCCTAGCGAGCCATCTTGCGATCCCAGCGAGCCTAGCTCGCTTGCTCGAGCTCGGCTCGGACCGCTATAGTACCAAGCCAATCGAGAGAGCCAACGGGCCGGCTCGCTCGAATGCCACCTCTACAACTACTCCACTTCTATCGGACGACCCCTCTGTGGTGTAGGTTCGTTCTTCTGTAATCTTTTCAAACAATTGAAAGACTTTTTTGTAACCTATTTTACTTTTTATTTGGCACAATGAATGGTTTCGGTGTTTATATTTCGATTCTTACAATGCATGATTATTAATTGTTAACTATTTTACGAATTGATTTCAAATTGGATGATATATATGTTGAATGTTATTGATTCGATGTTTCGATGCTATTGTTTTCAAATTTCTTTGAGATCTTGATTCGATGCTATCGTTTTCGTGTTTCTTTGGCATAAGGGAGGCGATACATACAAACATTATCATGCAATTTTTTTTTTTGGATTGAAGAAAACAATAGGCATAAATTGTTCATCAAAATTTAGAATTACATAATACGGAAAAAGTTATAAAACTTCAATATACGAAAATAAAATTTCTATGTTGGGCTCGTTTAGCTCGGCTCGTTTAGGCTCGACAAGCTCGACTGGCTAGGATTGACTCGCTCGTTTAGGCTCAAGGCTCGCGAGCAGGCTCGAGCCAATTTTTTTTGAAAAAGCTCGACAGAGCCGGTTCGACAGGCTCGATAGGCTCGATAGGTTCAACTTGTTTGGCTCAGCAGGCTCGACGAGCCAGCCGTCTCGGGTTCGAGCCGGCTCGATTGCCACTTCTAGGATAGAGTGATGTTGTGTAATGATTTGGATAAAAAAATAATGGAAACTCACGTTGTTATTTTATTCAGGTCAAAAGGTTGACATTAGTACTTTAATTTCCAATTACAAAACTGGGTGGTTTCTTGTTTTAGCATCGCCAACTTTGAACTCCAATTAGCTATTTTTTTTTAAAAGACCTCAGGCACCTCAGGCGTCTGTAAATCTATATAGTTTGAATGTAGCTTTTTTCTATTTGGTTGAGAAACCGAACTTCATCGTGCACAAGATTTTACCTTTGTTAACACCAAATAGAGCTCTTGGTTGCCATAACAAGTCCATCGATCCAACGCAACAACACAGATTACTTGAACACATGTATTACCTGAAAATTTTAATTTTGTTTACTAATTTTAATCTACGATGGGGTTGAATTTTTGGGCGTTTATTGGTTTTTTTTCAAGAATTTTGTTTGCATGGTCATTTCCCTGGTCTTGTTTGACATCTTTGTGAAGGAGTCCTATGGTATGTCGATTTTCTACTCTTTCTGCTTCTAACAAACAGAGTTTATCTCTGCCTAGAAGCCCTACTCAACTTCGAATTTCCGGGATGTTTGAGCTGGCATAACATCCTTGTGTTAGACTTTGATTTTAATTACAAATAATGCATTTGAATTATGAGTACGATTAGGTTGTAAACCTGCCTAAAAAGTCTTTTTCTCAATTTAAAACCATCGATAACACCTCAATAGATGATGTGCCATTTTATGTTTGGTTAAAAGTTTAAGAAATTAGAAAATTTTGTCGGTTCATGTTTGATAATCCACTCATATTTTGTTGGTTCATGTTTGATAAATTGAACCATGCCATTGGATGACAAGACCAGCCCACCGCATGTTTCGTTGGAGTCTTGGTCCTCCAGCTTTATCTATCTCATTAAATATTTAAAATCAGAATGTTAATAAGAAAATCAAAATTTGTAATTTTTCTCAAATTAATATCATCAAACCATATAATAATAATTGAAAATATATTAAAATTACATAAAAATTAGAACTTAATGACGAGCATGTCGTCATGTCGAGCTGAAATTTTTTTGGCTTGTCGAGCTTTTCGAGTTGAGTTGTTGAACTTGATCGAGTTGAGTCTGTCTAATTTTTTACAAAAAAAATTAGTTCAATCTAGCTCACAAGCCTCGGGCCTAAACAAGTCGAGCTGAGATTGTCGGGTTTCACGGTCCTAATGATCAAGACCATGCAGCACCAGAATTAATGGCTCATTTTGGTCAGCCTGCTCGGGGCAACGGGCCAATTTGCATGCAGAAACAAACACCACTAATAAGTGACGAGAAAGGTTGTCAATAATTGCCTCCCTCGCAACTCGCAAATGCTGATACTAAGACCTTATAAACACTTTCTGAATAACCAACGGGCATGAACGGATTGTCACCCAGATGCGTGTCTCGAGATAAAACCGCAACCCAACTTTCATCTTGAGCAAGCTTCATCTAACCAAAAGAACTTCGATGGCAACACTCTTATTTCTTGATCCGGCGTTATTAGGCGTGGAATCCAAAAGAGCATTCCAAAATACTAAGTGGTAGGAGTATACATCACTCGATAGCAAAAAGTCACTCTATCTTGATTTTGCTGCTAAGTGTCTTTCCTTAACTTCCAGAATATTGTGCAATCATGTGCCGTATGCATGGATTGCACATGTTGATTGTCTCAATGGCCCCTCGACGTCTTCTTGTTACCGTCGTCGACTATGGCTATAGTTGAACTGTGACATTCTCCTTCACTTTAAAATGTTGATGTCGCCATCAACATATTCGCAAATATTGTCGACAACAAAAGAGTCGTGACTGAACACTTGAACGAATCATGGCGTTCCCCTCCGCTAAAGTTATTGACACTACTTGACAAACTTGATCTTCATATTTACTTGATGCCAGCGGTAACTCCACTTTAATCTTGCTTCAAATGTCTCTACCACATGATTAATAGAGTCCCCCTCAACCCAACTTGCGACATTTTCTTTTCTTTACAATCATTTCTCGATGATGGTTGCACGAACGCTTTGTTCACTCACTTCATAGTCCATCTCTTCTTTCGCGGTCTAATAGCGCCCACTCATGGACTTGACCAGAGATCCCTACCCAAGTGAGTTCACTTCTTAGGTTTTGGTGAATGTCCATTCTCTAAAAAATGCCATGACAAGACCTTCCCCTTGATAGTTTGTTCTGCACATTCACTCCCTACTTTGAGTAGTCATTTACTTTTGATGACGACACTCTCTTGGCCTAGAATGACTTTCTTCTTTTATGGAGATCACAATATCCTTTCTCTGTGATCTTTAGATTAGTCGATCCTTGACCATCACGAGCCTCTCTCTCGACATCACAGAAGCTTCCTCTCTCTTAAAATAAGCGACTTTGCTCTGATACCAAATGTCACGGTCCTAGTGGTAAAGACCATGCAACGCTGGAATTCAATGCTCATTTTGGCAAGTCTGCTCGGGCCAACGAGCCAATCTAAATGTAGAAGCAACAACACTAGCAAGTCACAAGAGAGGTTGTCAATAACTGCCTCCCTCAGAACTCGCTAACATTGAGGTTGGAACATTGTAAGCACTTCCCGAATAACAAATGGGCATGACGGCGTTCTCACCCAAATGTGTGTCTCTAACTGTAAGCGCAACCCAACGTTCATCTTGAGTGAGCTTTATCTGACCACGAGATCCTCTATGGCAACACTTTTATTTCTTAGTGCGGCGCTGACTAGGCGCATCATTCCACACATCAGGTCGATCGTGTGGGGATATGATTATCGATAGCCATCCCACATCTTAGCCTATGTGGCTGCAAGGGGGTGAACATTATTGATGCTAGATTGACAACCGATACTGTCCATAGAACGCCACAATCTATGGAGACACTAATGCCCATATTTTGGCTCAATAGTGCCTGCACACCTCATACACCTTAGCCTCAGGGGTGGCAAATAGTTAAAGGGCCGGGTATTTTAAAAAAAATACCTGGTCCGTTCAGGTATCGGGTATGAAGCAGTACCCGAAACCCAGAAATACCCGAAAAAACTTAAAAATACCCAGATCCGGGTATTTCGGGTAGGATCCGAATATTTTTGGGTATACCCAAAATTTAAACTTTTCTGAAATGTTGCTTACCCAGATCCGGGTATTCCAGGTAGGATCCGGGTATTTTTGGATTTTGATAAAAAAAACAGAATATCATTGAAAAAATCATAAAATTGATTCTTGGAGGGCTGACATGGGCTGGGCTACGGGTATTAAACACGGGTATCAGGTATTTTTACAATACCCGGTACCTGGACTCCCTACCTGTTTACACGAATCCGAAATCCATATTTTTACCCGTTATCCTACTCGTACCCGGCCCGGACCTTACGGTTTTGGGCCTGTCACACCCCGTAAAACTTTACTTAAAAATGATCGCGGTAAAATTTTTCTTTCTTTAAAAATTTTCCTCTTGAATTCTTTTTCGTGAAAACACATCGGAAGACTTTAATTAGAAATCGTAGTAAACCTGACATTTACTTGAAATACGATATTATTAATCAAAATATCCATCAAATAAAATACCGCAAAGCTGTAAAGATGTTTATTATGTATATTATATGTTTTGATCAAAATATCCATCAAATAAAATACCGCAAAGCTCATATAATATATATTTTAATCAAAACGTATAATATACATAATAAACATCTTTACACAGCATCATTTAACAAATCTAAACTTTTAAAACACAACATTGTTCAAAGGTAAACACTCCAAAATATTTCAAATAAACATCTTGACATCCCCACCGGTCGGCACTTAACGATTTAAGCCTCCCGCACCGGATTCGCCTCCTCCACGACATGATCGTTACATCAATCAGGGAGGGCTAAGTCCCTCACCTTCATCTTCATCACCTACATCACAAAACATAACCTATGAGTCTAAAGCTCAATAAGTAATCGAATAAGCCTATATGTCTAACATGAGCATGACGTTTCTTAAAAAAAATGCACATTCATTTCGTTTTTTATCGTTATCTTGACTTAACCTGACATGCGTGGGCGTCACATCGTATGAAGGTGAATAGGCACCATATGACCTCCATGAGGCAGCCAATTTCACCTTCTCCCATAACTTGATCTTGATTTTTACATACATTTATGCATTTGATGATGAATGTATATCATACCACCTTCATCATCCGTTGAGTGACATTTTAAAAACATGCATAAGAAAACATTTTTGTATCTTTCATAAAACATGATGCATGGACATGATTTCATGCAATGCTTGATAACTTAATATGATTCATGCATAGCTTTATAACTTAACATCATGCAATCAACATAGCACAAACATCTCCAATGTAAATATTATCTTTGTTACTAAACGTACTTTATATGCTTTTCATGCTTTATATACTTAGTCGATAATTAGCATAATATACAATCACAACCAATGGCATACAAACACCAATCAAGCCCATATTATTGGGTTGGTGCACGGTGCGATTCACTCCAAGCAGAATTCAATACATTCTTAATGTAACATGTTCATATCATACTTGATTTAATTAACATCTAAGCATACAACTTTAATCTTACTCTTTGTGATGCAGTCTCAAAAGGGGCCAAACACATGCATAATTACTTACCTTAGCAGCTATCTTGAATTAGTCCACTTGAGTCCCTTTTTAATCCAATTGATGACCTAAACATATAGATCATTCAAGGATCAGAAGTCAAGTAACATGACTTGTTTTATTGCATATAGTCACAACTTACTATTCCAACTTTGAACAACTATAACTTCCTCTATATTGATCCATTCGTGATGATACGGGTGTCAAATTATTCTTTAAAGAGTCTACTATAACTTTTTAGAAGACACCAAATTCCCAAAACTAACGTAGCATAAAGTGTCGATCAATGTTGACATAATAGTGATCATGCATCTCTGGAAATCAAGGACAGGTCGACCCAACCTTGGAGGGGTATGCTGACAAAACAGAGAGAATGCGTTTTTTTAAATCGGGAACTGGTCGACCGCTTAAATCAAGGTGTCGGCCATTGTTCATAAATAGAGAGTGGAAATTAGGAATCCGGTCGACCGGTAGCGGTCGACCTAACTTACAAAACGGATGACCAATCTTACAAAACGGTCGTCCGAATTCCCTTTTCAATTTCTGTCTATTAACTTGCAGTACTCATAACTTTGTGTACATAGCTCCAAATTGAGTGATTTAAAAGGCTATAGATCACTCTAAGAGTCTACTTTAACTCTTATGAAGGAAAGAAACTCTAATTCATACTACTTATCAACCGAATTTTCTAAAACTCTAACTTTGTACATAATCGATTTGTTTCACATCTCTTGACATGAAATTATTCATTTTTATCCATCAATTCAAGTAATACCATCATTTTATCATTACTGAACCTGAAAGAAACTCAAAGAATAGATGAATACCTTGAACTTAAACCTTCACGAAAATTCAGAAAGAATAAAGATAAGAATTCGTGTCTGGCAGAACATGGCAGCCAAATACCTTTTTATGTCTTTTATTAATCAAAAACAATATTTTCTTTACGTCCATAAATCAGATTCGTCCAAGTTTCGGCTGACCTTTGAACTTAAGTCGTTGAAGGTGTCGACCGTTCATCCATGGTGTCGACCGAATCTATTCCCGAGAATTATTTGTGTCGACCCCTCCTCGATTCTGGGGTCGACCGAAAGTATACAATTGTGTCGACCCCTCCTCGATCCTGGGGTCAACCGTTAGTACTTCATATGCTTATATGGTGTCGACCCCTCCTTGATCCCGGGGTCGACTGAAAGGGTTATATTGTGTCGACCCCTCTTCGATCCTAGGTCGACCGAAAGTTATATTGTGTCGACCCATCTTCGATCCTGGGGTCGATCGCTTAACTCAAGGTGTCGACTGCTGTTCATAGCGGTCGACCGGTTGACCTATATTCTCTTCTTTAACTTCTACCGACTAAATTGCTAAAATCAACAATACTTTAATTTTTTAATATTTACCCAACATTCATAAAACAAATCTTAAAACTTTCATCTTAAAGTCACAAAAATCTAAAATAAAAATGAGGGTTGTTACAGGGCCAGACCTTAAGGTCTGGTTCGGGTTGCCCAGCCCCACTTAGCCTTGGTTTAAATAAGAGGAGGCATGGTAAGGGTGAAGTTCAAAGGTTAGGTAGCAATTAAGTGAACTAATTCACTTAATCGCTAGCTGGGTGAGGGGAAGGGATCAAGAAGGGTTAAGGTGATACAACACCTAGCTAAGAATTGGCTTAGTGCTGGCGGGTTCTATACTTATTTGTAGCACTTAAGCATAGGTGGAGGGACGACCCTTCATGTGGCCGGGGTATCGGGCTAGGTGGGGAGGATGAATGGGGGTTGATGGGGATTAGAGGTCAAAGAAGATGGATGGAAAGTGAAGGGTCGAGTGATCGGGTGGGATTGGGGATAGCTAGGTGGGATGGATCGTGGATCGGGGTTTGAGGTTAGCACTAGGGATCGAAACAGTTGCGCAGATTTAAGGCCTAGGTGGAAGGGTGTGTGACCAATCAGATTTGGGGGGAAGAACGACGATTTGGGGTTTCAACAAAGGAGGTGGAAGGCCGGGGTGTGAATGGGGAGGATCAATTAAAAGGAAGAGAATTGTTTTATTTTAAAATGTTTACAAACATCTGATATTTTATTTTTTTAGATTTAGTTAAAGAAGTAGATACTATGTCGATGTTTGACTAATTGAAAATATGAGATTAATTGTCCCATATCTATAACATTAAAACTAAGCACACAAAAATATAATTAATTGTAGGGGGTGAGGGGGCAACAACGTACAACAAAAATATAGTTAACTGTCATTTAACCGTTGTTTTTAGGGGGTGGGGGCAACAACAGTCGAGATGACCAATGCTTCATGACACTCATGCATTGACACACATGGAGAGAGAGAAAGAGAACGTCCAACGATCTCCTCTCTGAACGATGGCAATAAGCAAAGTGTGAGCGACAACTACCGAATACCAACGAGCGACAACAATGGACGATGACCGCGGATGACAACAAACATAATGGGCGACAGACGAGCGGCGAACGACAACAGTCGAGAAGAACAAATGCAACGACGGGCGACGACTCACAATGAATGACAATGTGCGACGGTTGACGACAATGACGAACGACCGGCGACGACAAAAACGCACGACGAACGCAGCTGGCAACGACTCAAGATCTGGGGCTCGGGGGCTCGGTAATGTAAAATCTAGCGAGCTTGTTTGCTTGAGCTCTTGAGCTTGAATCCCAAGCTTGGCTCATGCTGGCTTATCGAGTTCGAATTGACACGGTAGCGATTCAATCTTGCCTCGAATGTCCTAGCACCGAGTCATTCGTGAGTCGGCTTTAATAACATCTCTAATAATGATACAATGAGACACTAACAAAATTACTCAATTTCTTTGGTTGGTTAAACAATAAAAGTTACACCGGTGCAAGAGTGTGCCATATCTCGTGAGCACAAACTCGCACTTCACAGCTGTTCACGAGACACAAGCATTAAATTGACAAACTTTTCGTTCAAATTTGCTGGATTTATTAAATATGATTACTGAATTTTGGTCAAAATCGACGACAGTGCTTGGCAAAGAAATCAATCCATCCCCCGAACTGATCTCATTTGACAACGTTTGATAAAAAAAAAAAAAAAGACATCGTGTTTCAATGGAAGCTTTGGCTTTGTCGTCTTTTCCTCGCCACCTTCCCATTTTTAGAGGCCTCTTACAGAACTCACAGAAGGGCCGAGAACATGCAGCGAGGCTCGCCCCTCTCACCTTACTGTCCGCACTCGTCGTCACCAAACCATGGCCCCTCGGCCATCAGAAAATAACTGGTGGCAGCGGAGGATATGCTGATTTCCATTCACGATTTTTGTCAAGATTTGAAGAAATTTGATATTTAGACCCACCCTTTTCTTTACATGCTTCTTCAACTACTGAAACTTACAGCAAGACATGAGCAAAGGCAGTTCCCGATAAGGAACAGCTATATTTTCAATGGCCCAACACTGTGTGAGAAAACCGTTCGAGCTGCGACCAAAGCAAGCTAGCCAGAGAAGACAACCTCGGCCTTTCTTCCACACAGGCAATGTCAGAGCTTTGCTTTCTCTTTAATGGGGGCAGAGGCGGAGAAGTAGGAACCCATTTCGAAGGTTTATGAACCGCAATGGCTGAGCCACCGATTTCTTCAATGACAGCTTCTACTGCATCCAGATTCACCTCATTTCCAGAAGCATCTGTGACGTCGAACGATCCAACAGCCTTCTCCCCTTTGATTCCGATCTCGATTCTCGATATTGACAACCCGTTCTCGCGGAAAACCCTAGTAATGTCTGAGAGAAGCCCCATTCTTTTGTGGGTACAAAGATCTAGCCGCAAGCCCTAAAATAAACCATAACAGAAGAAGAAAGAATTCAGTAAAAATCAGAACCTAGTCTAGTTCACAAATGCACAAGGTCTGAGATGCATTATTACATGAGAAACCCTTCTTTCAATGGCGGCTATCAAGCATAGCTTGAGCTGCTTTCTCTCACTTTCTGTATCCATGGCACACCCGTCCTTGTGTCTAACGAAATATTCCTTCAAATTCAAAGTCAAATCCATTTGAGTTATATTAGCAGATAAAGTGGAAGAAAACAAGTTCAGAAAAATCTAAGCAAACCTGATTAGCAATGGAGAAAGTGGAGCTAACAGCTGCGTGGAAGACGACGTAGTTCATATCAGTAAGGGCACAAACTGTGTCAAACAGAAGCTTCGGCCGATCTTCGCATGTTATATTAACAATCGAATAACCCCTCTCTTTGCAGCTCTCTATCTCCACTTGGGTCCGTCCGAATCCGCCGCACCGCTCGTAATCACGGTCGTCACTCATTAGCTGGTGTAGCCGCCGCTCGGTGTGAGTTCTACCGGCTGCCGGAGCTATTAGCCTCAGTTTCTTCTTCTCGTCCTCGCCATGGTGCGCCTCCAACACGTTCTCCAGCTGCTCCTCCACGTAAGCTTGTCTTTTCGGGTCTCTAATCGGGCCCCCTCCCGCTCCTTCCTCCATGTAGATTATGCTCGCCACCCTGCCGTTGTGCGTCCATGCGACGGCGGCGGTGACGTTGCACCCCAGCTCCACTAGCACCGCTAAAATTTCTGAGATTAGACCGGGCCGGTCGGTTCCGGTCATTTCCAAGGCCGTCTGTTCTGAGCTCAGCTCCATCGGTTTTACCTGTCTTCTTATGCCCGAACGAGTCTCCGTCGTAAGCCCCTCCCTTCTGCGCTCGCACAGAATCTGCAAGGCTCCGACAATATAAAGTTTTGATTGCTTCTCCATTTAAATATCATTTAAAATAAGTCAATTGGGGGAGAGAGAGAGAGACCTCTTGGATGTACAAGATTAGGGTTGGGTCAGTAAGTTTGCTTCCTAGCTGGTCCGTTACATGGAAAACTGCACCACCATGCAAAGAATCACTCTCCTCTTATAATTTGGTTGGAAATAAAAGGTGGGGTCCCGTTGATCTTACCATCCATGAGCCATCCACCGTCTGATGAAATGTAAGATTTTGAAATCACGAGGTCGAGATCTGTCAAATCCTGCACCATCTCCAACAGAATCCCGTGCTTATTTGCGCTGTCAACCTGCCAAAACACACACACCGTCAACGATCAAACGTCAATCTGCGTAGCTGGGCACAGCCAGAAAGAAGAAGCGTTTCCCAGTACCTTGACGAGAGTGCAGTCCTCGAATGAGTCGTTGTCAACGCAAACTCTGCAACGAAGCCGATCAAGAGATCGCAGACATATTCGAAAAATACAAGGCGAAAGAGAAAAAGAAGAAACCTCGGAGGATGAAGTCTTTCGATAAGTGATTCTAGCTCAGGGTCAACGTATGGCCGATAAGCAATCTCCATAGCTTCTTGCCTCGTTTCCTCCTCAGCCCACCTTCGTGGCTCCTCCTTTGGAACGCCCCGACTCCATCGCCGCAGCCTTGAGTTCGATCATTCAGCTGTTTCAGAACACCAAACAACAAAGCCAGAGATTTACATTGGTCTGTTCAAGATCCAAAACAAAAACCTGCATGAGAATATCAACTCACCTGAAACCAGCCCTACAGTGGAATTGGCCAGGGACTGGGATCTGGGGTGGGATAAAAAAGGTGGAAAGAATCTTGGGTTAATGCGAAGAAGAGAGAAACGCAAAAGCTTGAATCTCCAAATCGACAAAGAAATTGGGAAGATAAAGAAGGGGGAGGAGGCCACCTAAGAAGGACGACACATGAAGCAGAAAAGAGACACGTGTGGCTCGGCCGTGAGACGTGGCGGAGCAGGCAGGTCAACATGGGTGGCAGTGTGCGGCGGATGGGAGGAGCTTAAGATCCCCACGTGTTCGTCAAAATGCCTGAAAATAGAGAGAGAGGTGTGCGGTCCAGAACTTGTTTAGCTCATTACAACCTCTGTAATTTGACTCGGCACAGTCAAACTTGTAAACATCCGCACGTGACGCTGTTTACGTGGCAACGACTAATAGGTGGCAAGTCTATCTGTAATGGTCTGTCCAAAAACAACCCTAGGAGTTTTGAGAACCCTTTCACGCTAAAACTAGGATGAAATGAGATGTCAACCTAGTTGTGTTCCATCCAAATCACTAAGGATGGTCTCATTTCTCGGACATGCAAGAACTTGGCAAATCAGAAAAGAATTAAAATTTATTTTGCATCTCCACATTCAAAGATCATGCGATGGACGTGAAATGGACCCGATTAGGAGAAGAAGACATTTGGTGATCTAATTCATTTGGTTCTATCCACATTGGAGGTCTTTTTTCTCTCAATTATTAGCAAGTTGGGGACAATAGTTCAGAGAGTTTAGAAGGCAAATATATACTTTAAGAAACGAAAATAAAAGTGTAATTATTGATGCACACTAGATTATTTTTTCAGCGATAATTTAAATTTATGCGTGCTTTTAAACTAACTTCCATTTATAATTTATCAATTGATACTTTTATCTTTAATTATTATCAATAAACTTTATTGTTTAATTTAACTTAAGTAAGCTTTTTTCTTTTTCTACGATTTAATTCTAACTTTTTAAAATATAATATATCATTCTTGTACCCAAAGACGAAATCTCTCGCCTCCAGGGCCCTCACACCCCGGCCCGACAATTTGTAAGGGGGTTAAATCACGGTGACTCAGCGGCTCAGAAATAAGAGGCCCTTACCTGATATCTCAAGGAGCTACCCCAACATTGAGGGTAACAACTCTCACACTAGGATAACGCAGACGTCGAACCTAGGCTCTTGTACTCAATCTATCATCTTTGAGTCAACTGAACTATGACCGTGCGGACATAATATATCCTTCTTGATTAGGATGTTTGACGACCAAAAAGTGGGCAAATTTTTTGCAATTGAATAAAAAGAAAATGCATAATTAATAAACTCTTAAGACCAGTGTCTGTTGATATTACTTTTAAAAGTAGAGGTGCCAATTAAAATTATATTCATATTTTAAAGAATCAATAGAAAGCTAATGGAATGATTTGAAAAATAATGTCATAGGTTTAGCTATATAATAAAATATTCATGGATAATTATCCAAAATAAAATTATGCAAAAGTAAAGGCTGTACCCCATAGAGGGATACGCGAACAGCGGCGCAAGCATGAAGCAAGAGTAGTTGAAGATGATAAAATAATGAAAAATGTCATGGCGGTTGTTCATCTTCATCAACACTCGCTGACGTTACATCTACTTCCCCATTCCTGGAATCAATCTCAATCCAACGCACCCCTGCCCTCAGGGAGTTCTGCAAATTCGCCTGATTTCTATGGATTTGCAGCTGCTGAAGCAGGGCTTTCGTCTTTCATCCAAACGCAAGAACTGGGTCGTCGTTTGTCTCGCCTCCGGCCTCTCTTGCTACGCCGCCTACAGACTCCATCGCTCCCCACTCTTCGCTCCCAGAAGAAAGAAGCTTTTCAAGTTCTTGGGAGCCTTCGTCGCCCTCGCCGAAGCTGTAGCCAGCTCTGCCGAGTCTGTCACTGTCGTCTCCAAAGATCTGACGGACTTTCTCCGCTCCGATTCCGATCAAATGCCCAAAAGCTTCAAGCAGATCTCCAAAATCTCCACCTCCGGCGAGTTCTCCGACTCTCTCATTCGATTTACTCAGGCCATCACTCTCGGCGTAACAAAGGGGTATCAGTCGAATTCAAGCCGTAGTGGCGATGAATCCACTTCCAGTTCTTCTTTTATCGACCAAACTATGGATAAAATTTTCACCGCCAATGGGTCTAATTTCGCCTCCGCAGTTGCCGGAAGCTTTGCCAGAAACTTGATCATGGGCTTCTTCTCCGATCAGAAATCCAGCGGAGGATTGGATTCCACGGAGAAACTCACTGAATGGGTGAATCTGGTTTGCGCTGATAAACCCAGAGAGCTAATTGGAGATTGCATCCAACTATTTGTGAGCACAGCTGTGGCCGTTTATCTCGAAAAAACTTCGAACATCAACACATACAATGAACTCTTCTCTGGGATGACGAACCCCGACCACGAAGCTCAGGTGAGAGAAATGCTTGTATCAGTCTGTAATGGCGCAGTGGAAACTCTCGTCAAAACATCACACCAGGTTTTATCAGATTCAAATCCCAACCAGAGCTCTGCTTCGCCCATCGAAGAAGAAGGATCAAATCCAAGAACCAACGAGGATTCAGAGGAAGAAGCATCTTCTAATCATCTGGAAACCCAGATAAGAGACAGTAGTTGGGTGTCTCAAATTTCATCTACTCTGGCTGTTCCAAGCAATAGGAAGCTAGTTCTTGACATTACAGGAACAGTGACCTTCGAAACAGTCAGATCATTCATGGAGTTTTTGGTGGAGAAACTGCGTCAAGTAATCAAAACCTGCGCTAGTTTAGTTGAAGAAGTGATTATGGATTGTGGGATTGAAATTCTGAGATATGCTTCTGTTAAATCCTCGGTTTTCGCCACTGTCTGTCTCTCTTTGTTTCTGCACATGATAGATGGCCCTGCGGTCTTCCTTGCACCTTAATCTGTCTGTTTATAACTTAGAAATTCATTTCTGTAACCATTGCCTGGAGAAATGAAGCTTTCTTCTTGTATCATACAGCATATGTATTTGAAAAGCAGACAACTTTTTAAGCAATTGAAACATGTAACAATCTGGTGACATTTCCAAGACATCCGGCGTTCATCAGCTCTTCCTATTGATCATTTTTTATAATCAGTCAAAGAAATCTAAAAAGAAATAAGGTAGATGAATGCTAACTGGAGATGTCATCAGTTTCCTTGGCAGCTGCCTCTTCTTGAAGCTTCTTTTTCCAGTATTCCTCAAGAGGGGGTCCAAATATGGCCTTCCCAGAGACGACACCAATCCTGCACCATCCACCATGGGTGCTCATTCTTAAGATATAAAAACCAGTAGTAGTCTCTAACAGAATATGTTGATCCCAAAAATGTGAAAAAGGAGGTACAATTGTTTATATAATTTCAGATTGAGATTCTTCAAGCAGTCTTTATTTAACTTGTTTGAAGGGATTCGAATACATCCCTGAAAGCAAATGAACATCATATGTCGTTTGAGTGATTCTTCTATCCAGAATCATGACATATCGCATAACTCTTTTGCAATTCCCATAATCTAAATCAATTCTAAAATGTAATCCAAGCCAAATCTCAAGCTCGAAATTCTGTCATATAATGGTGAATGGAAGATAGAAAAAGAAGTCTGTATGTCAGAAGAAAAAGGTGCAGGACAGTGTGCCCGTAGCGTTGTAAAATACCCAACAGGTTATGTACCGCTAGAGAAATAGTGGAAGCATCAGGATTTAGATAAAAACAATATTTTCCAACCAATAATGTTCATTTACATGTGCAGAAGACCATAGCAACGAACAAGAACTGAATCGTCTGACTAGAACGCCAAATTATAGATCGAAATGAAGAAAAAAAGGAGAAACTTACACAGCAGCCACAATAACCGTAGGAAACGAGAGAAATCTGCTTCGACGGAACATTTCCCGGCTTTCGATCCACGGATTGCAATCTACAGTATGCTCTTTTTCTGAAGAGACTTCGACTAACTGTGCGATAAAGCCCACTTCTGAGTTATCACGATTTATGCCATGGGAAGACGAAAGAACAGCAAATATCGTCGAGTAAGATTCCGATGATAGCTTACAGAGGCGAGCTGGGATTATGATACTACAAAAGGGTTTTGCCAAGCTTAGAACTTTGCTCAAAAATTAGGAGAAAGAAGAATTGGGTTTGTTGGTGGGCAAGAGCAAGAGATGGGTTTCTTGCTGTTTCAAAGATCATGGCCGAAAACGTTGGGTTTGGGTTGGGTTGGGTTGGGTTTGATTATCCATGATTAAACTAGGGTAACCTTTTTGGTCGAAAATTGATCCAAACCGATTACCTTTCTATTTTTTAAATCAAATTTTTATATGGGAAAAAGAATTGTAAGAGCCAAGCAAAATATTCAGTTCAGTTCCAGTTCCGTTTTGGTTTTCCTCCCTTAATAAAACAATAGATATTATTAAATTTATTGTAACAATGTAATAAGAAATTGTAGATTTTTAAG
The DNA here is from genome assembly GCA_003255005.1 of Begonia fuchsioides. Taxonomy (NCBI): domain Eukaryota; kingdom Viridiplantae; phylum Streptophyta; class Magnoliopsida; order Cucurbitales; family Begoniaceae; genus Begonia; species Begonia fuchsioides. Next base: position 117,486 of record QAOC01022730.1, on the reverse strand, counting down.
ATTAAAAAATTTAATAAAGCAAAATATAAAATAAAGTTACAATATTTAATCTACAACAAAATATTTAACTAAGAAATTCATCGAAACTCAAAACAAGATACAACATAGAAAAAGAAAATTATAATACTATTTTTTTAAAATATAATTGTAACTAAATAAATTTAAAATCAAAACTAAAGTGTTAAGTTCAATAAATATATATGTTATTATCTTCGAACATAAAATTAATTAAGTCAAATACAAAATCAAGATAATTTATTAAATTTAATGAACTCATCGTAATTAATATTCATTGGTAAAACATAAAAAGTCCATTAATTGTTGATTTTTTCTTTTGATTGATATAAACTAATAATATGTTATTATTTATTATAATAAAAAATAATAATTAGGCGGTCGGTTCGGTTTTTGTTGCTTTTGAAGGTTCCAAATTGAGATCGAAAGGAAACTTTTCGTTTTCTTTTATCGAACCAAAATTAATATTTATTTTCGTTAAAACCAATATGATCTGAATTGATTTTACCATTTTCAATTCGATGTACCGATTCGGCCTCTATTTTTCTTACCCCTAAGTAAACTTTTATCACAAGATGGAATATCTCAAGACTAATGTTAGTATACATTTTTATCATATATATTATTGTACAATCTTATATGTCAAATATTGATTGTCCTAATTAAAATATAGTTACTATATTATAATTTAATCAAAATTCGATACGTCAGCGTTTATAATAAAAATATTATGTAATTTTGGATCAATCATATACTAAAATAATACATCCATTATTGGCAGTTCGAAGATGAGATTCTTGTGATTTGCTTCTTCATACATATATTTTGTGTTTCTTCAATTTTTCTGCAAAAACCAAAATAAAACATGCCATTTAGATAATGTAGAAATCAACAACTAAAGTTTTAAAAAAATTGACCAAAATTCCAAGGTGTGTCTACTAGTCATCTCCTAGAAAGAACTTTTCCGAGTACATGTGGATATGCTAGCTTTATTCAGTGGTATTTTGTTCGATTAAGGAAATCTTTGTTTATTTATTTTGCCTTGTCTTGGTTTGTAAATCATGTGTTTTATTTTATGCTCAGCATTCCATTTGAATATTTAACTCTAGTACTATCTCATTTTTATCTACTAGCTATGTGGACCATGGCCACATATTTATGGGCGACCTTTAGTTTAATATGAAGTATTTATCCTAAAAATTATTTGATACCTATTTTATGAAATAAATTATTTTTAATGGAATATCACTTGTGAAAGTATTTTATTACTAAATTTCTTATCCTCTAACAATGATGAATTTTTTAAAAACAAGCCAAAAATAAAATGAAAGTCAAAATTTCAATCCGACCCAAAATAGAAAAAATCAAAACCCAATTCAAGGGGAAATAGAAATCGATACTCGAGGGAACCGAGTTGATTAGACCGAAAAGCTGATGTTCTTAGCGGCTCAGTTTTTATTTTGAAAATGAACCGACTTCGGTTCCACTATTCAATGCACGGAACCGAATCAACACTGATTTCACTCAAAATCTCTGGGATAGATGAGTATTTGCTTTAACTAACCTATCTGAAAGTTCAAATTACGTGGAAATAATTTTTTATTTAGTAAACATAGAATCCAGTAGGTGGAGCATGATTCTGCTGTTCATGCTCACCCCGCCTTTGAAGAGAAATAGTTGAGGTGGGAACAAAACTGAAGGAGACAGAAAGATGTTCAAACCTATTTCTGGTCAAAGAGAAACTGTGGGGTTGGTACGCATGCAATATGCCTCTTAAACTCACACTTTGACAACACATTGCGGGTACCTCTCCATTATAACATTCCCCTTTTCATTTCTTCATTTAGACTTAGTTTAAAACCCTAATTACTCTTAGTTTAAAACCCTAATTACTCCATGCATTTATTGCCTGTTTTTTCCAGTCGATGAGCCAGGGTAATGGTTCTTATTAGGGTTTAATTTTACTCTATAAACATAATGAACCATTTTCTGTTGAAAAGTTCTTCCCTGCTCTAAAATTGTGGAGACCCACATTGCCTCGTAAAAACAATGATAACATAGTCCATACGATTAGGGGATACATCACATCACTTAGGATAGTTAAATTTATTCCGTAAATAAGTATTCCTTACATAGTTCAATGCAAATCCATTAGAGTTATAATCCAAATCAAACGATATCATACTAAGTAGAAGAGAAGGACTATTACAACTATGGTTTTGCTAAATCATGTAGACGTTTTTGTTGACTTTTGGCTTCCTCTCCCATCCCACATTTAGAATTCAAGAAATGGGGGTGGAATCCAAACCGTATAAATAGCTCCTCTCCCTCCATTTTATTCATCTCATTCCGAAATTACTTATATTTCTTTGGTAATTTTGGTCTTACTCCTTCACTCTTTGTAATATTTTCTTGTGAAATATATTTTGCAGTGTCTGAAAACGTAGGCATATTTGGCTGAACCTCGTTAAATTTTAGTGTTTCTTTTATTGCATTATTTAATAGCCGTTTGTTATTTTATCGGGTATAGTTGTTGTGATTTATTGTACTACTAAATTACTAAGATAATTCTAGGTATGTAAGACTTGGTTTTTAAGTGGTCCGTTATGACCCACATCTCTTACCTGAGAATCTATTTAGTGTGATTTTTTAATACAATAACTTACACGCTATTTGCTCGAGCTTCCGCAACAATTTTATTATATTAAAATAACTGTGACAGTTTGTTATATTCGAAGGTATAATTGTCAAAGACAATAAAAAACGGTGAGGGCTAACCTAATGGATGCAATTAAAAGTCAACTGACATGGATTACCTATGACAAGCTTTTGTTTTTAAGGCTGTTTAGGTTGGAATTTGGGGTTCCTTGGCAGACATAATTCCCAACAGTTTATCGAAAAAAGAAAACCTTTGCCTTTAGGATCAGCTGATCTTCTGCTTGGATCGATAAGAAACTTTTCCCTCCATATTAGAGTCAAATACAGTAGTTGATCTTCAACCTACCTCTCTGTTTTTGTTCATTTCTAGACGCCCATTAGCGAAGCAGACGAAGAGGAGTTCATTGACAGAATGGATGAATAAATTCATAACAAAAATAGTGGATGAAATATAGGTCAAAACAAAGAAACACCACAACAAGCTTTTCTGGGAATTTTTATACGTATAGATCAGGACATAGATATTGTTCAGGGTTTACGATTTTGAGTATAGATATAGTCTATGTGAGCAGCGAGGGTCCGCCTCATCAAGCACTCATCTTCTGAAACTCCTAAGCAGTTTCCATTCACGTCTTGTTCGGATTGATCCTGATCCTGCAAAACCATCCAGCTGCTATCAACAAAACTGGAAGACCCATGAATCAAACAACAAAAACAAGCAAGAAAAAGCAGGAGAGAGTGTAAAGGATAGGACCAACCCTGCGAAGAGATGGATCCGGCCGAGACCCGTAGGCCAAAGTGTAGCAGAGAAGGAGTGTGACGCAGAAAAGAGCAGAAAGCTTCGCCATATTGGCTCGCTACAAAGAATGAAGAAAGCGGGTGGAGAGGGAGAATTTATAGGGGAGGGAGAGAGAGAGATGGGACGTGTGAACTTGTGTAGGTAGGTGGACTTTCCAAACAAAAGATAATAAAGAGTAAAGGAAGATAAGGAGGAAATCTAGAGACATCGAATATAAATAGCCGTAAATCAAGCAAAGCCCATCGTCGTCATGGTAAAAAAAAAACCATGAAAACGAATCAGAAATCCTACGTCAAATTGAAAGAGATCTTTGGTTGGACTTCAGATTTGAAAATTCATTTCAGTGCATGCATAAAATGTATAGGCAAAACAACACAATTATAGTAACCAATTTAGCTAAGAGTAAGTCTATAATTATTTTTTTATTGTACATTCTTATTAAAGTACCTTCAAAGTAGCAACAGCCAAGAAAGAACCTGTAAAGATGAACGGATGGAGAAACAAGATAAAGAGGGCCCCTGAACTTCAAGATCAAATACCAAAGGAAAGGAGGCCGAGGAAGCCTTCCCAATGGAGGATAAAGACTCCATCCAAGACAGGGGATGAACAGCCAAGCTCAAGCACTAGTGAGATAGTAGCGAGCTAAATCGGAATACAGTAACATGGGATTGTGGACTCAGGGTCTTCCTCTCGCATGACCGGCAACAAAGATAAGTTGCTCGGCTACTGGCATTTTTTTTTTTTTCATTAGATTAGGTCCTTATACTAGATAGATAAGGGACTTCAAACGAGTGAGCTTATGCTGCCGTTCCGCTCTATTTAGGTAAGCACCATATCCATATTTTTGGATTAAGCTAATCGGGAGTGAACAAGCAGAGATTCTTTCCGGGATGACAAGAGGAGACCTATTTCTATTTTTACATGATTTAGAAGTAGGCTATACAGACTAACGTGATAAATATTGATTAATCTATAAAATAAATAAATAATTATTTATATTTTAATAGAACAAATAGATGTTTAACAACGTGCATTGCAAGATACAACAAGAAAGTAAATGTATCTTTAATGTTTACTTATTGAGGATCCATAAATAATGTGTATGTGCACTAAGATAATTACTTGTTATGCTGATAAGGTGAATATAAGAGTTTCTTAAATAAGAAGTCGGATAAATTAGTTGTGATTTTATTAATGATTTGGTTCTCTTTATAAAAGAGAATACAATCCAAACAAATCCTAAAAATCAGCAACTACCCACTTAAAAAATAATAAAATCTCATAATCAGAGAACAAACTTGAAATTTGATATTTAAAAAACTGTTGCATGAGAATCTAGATGCGGTCCAAACACATATCTTCAACACTCCTCCTTGTTTAGATTGCTGCCAACTCTAAGTTTGTTTCTTGGATGGTTTGGAAACAAGTTACTTTTTGTCGAACTATCTCGTTCAATCTTGGTTGACAGCATGATTTTAAGAAAAATGGCTATGCTTTTAGCTTTTGCCTCTAGTAGGTCTTTTTCATGAAATATGCACTTTTCTATTTCATGACCAGTATATTTCTTTTTCACTCACTTTATGTAATGAATATGGAATAGTCAATTGATGCTCAATTAGGGCTCCTTCACATAATTTTTTGAAGACTTTTGTGGTATAATCTCTAGAGATTTCATTGGGTTACTATGAAAACAAAGAGTCAGATGTCAGCAAAAGTTTTGGAGCGATGGAACCCTTTCGGTTGATCATCACAGCTAAGCACAAGCTGTCATAGGTCAACAAATACAGCCCTATCTTCGATGCTTTAACATTCTCCTCTTCACCTAGTTTCCCACGTTTTGAGGGTGATTATCATGTTATTTATCAAGCCATGTAATTCTTAAATGATAATTGAATCGTAATTCATAAATTATAAATAATTATCAAATAAAACAAGAAGCTTCTATCATATATGTTGTGGGGTAAATGTGAAGAATAAAGTCGACGTGCAAACGTAAGTTCGTGGGTGAACGTGAAGCATGTAACGTACAAATATCATGTGAAAAATCTTATCCGTAGTAGAGAAATACACAATAAAAATCATAGTATATTGCAATAAATATTACTCATCTCGTATTTACAAAAAACTACGAAAGAAATCTTTTCAATTGTATTCTTGAACTTGTTGGATGGAAGCTTTTCTTATCCACTTGAACAAATTCAAATAACCTCGTAAATCTATATACCAAAATATCATATATATATATATATACACATATATTTTGTATGATGATAATTTAATTATCGTGCTTGCTTTTCGAGTGGGGTCCATGAAAGAAAAACGAGAACATAACTTCAAAAATGCTTAATAATTAAGGAGCATTCAAGAGACAATAATATGCAAGGAAGTAAGACAGAAGATCATCTCGCTTCAACTAGATAATACTCGAAAGACCAACTAAGGCGTGTGCATGGGGGCCATACATAAGAAAATCAAACAAAATGTGAGTTTTTTTTTGTTTTTATTACAAATAATTTTAATGCTAAAAATAATCGAAATGCAATAATTGGAATTCTTGTTCGTTAATTTGAAGTCTTTGATGGATGTATGAATGATACATGGAGTCCAAAAAAAGGTGGTCATGGACAATTTTTTGTCATGTTTATTCCATGGAAAAGGGGGAAAACAACTTATTCCAACTCTAACATGTAGTTCACGCTATACACTTTAGTTCGAACTAAATCCTAGATGTAAACCTAACTTTTTTAAGCTCGAGAGTTACATGACGCGTAATTTACGTGTATGAAGTTTTAGTTTGAACAATATCTCGTGCATAAACCTAATTTTTTTAGTTCAAATTGTTTGACGGTGAGTTGTTTCAGCTCAATAACCACACCTAACAAAATAGTGAAACACTGAATATTTTCATGTACCATACTACGATTTTTACTTAGTCTTGCAATAGACATTGCCCGAATGCGCAATTGATCTTATAACAAAACTAAGAAAAACAAAAGTTCTCAATTCTTTTTCCAAAACCTGATAAGAAATGAATCGAACCAAATTCTCAAATTATTAGTATTTTTAATTTCTAGCAAAAAACCACACCGATCAAAACCAAACTAAATCCAATCTAAACAATTTTAATCTTGTAGTTTCCAAGCCAACTCAACTAAATTAAATTTAAGACCAAATCAATCTCAAACATGAGAATCGATCTATGCATGAGGGGAAACAACCTACATTGATTTCACTCCCGAGCTCTGGCTTCCATCTCTCTCCGGTGGATAAGCCAATTTTCAGAATCTTTCAATGAATTCACTTTCTACTATCTCTTGATCATACACAATTTATGAGATTGGCATTGTTAACTAGGGTACTCATCTTAGTGTTTTTCCAAAGACAAACTCATAGAATCTTTCAACTAATTGTTATAATATGACCCAAACCATCTTCCTATTTGACCAATTCAACCATCATACATACATCCACTTTTTTTTTGAAAGTATTACATTTTACTAGTTAATCCTATCACTTAATCAAATTGATCTATTTTTTATTGTAAAATGAATGATATTACATAGAATGGTAAAAACCTAGTTAAACCATATGAGTTGAGTAATTTAACAATTAAACTATAACACTATAAATGAACCAAATGAACTCATGCGGGCCTAGATACACAATGTGAGTCAGTTGAATGCAGGATCAAGTGCGAAGTCTCCACTCCACTATACAACTTCAGGCACAATCATTCTTATCAAAATTAATTAGTGATTCGATTGGTAGATGTTTATAGTCTAGTCTTATAGAGCATCCATCACTTCAAGTATCTAAAATATTCGATTTTGACTCGACTCTCCAAACATCTGTCACAAAATAATTACTATCACCTTATCAACATTTGCCACATGTCTTGCTATGCTACAAGAACTATGTGCATTTACTCACATTTTTCCCTCGTCATGGAGAGTGAAGACCATAGATTTATTTTTTTTAATTATATTGAAATTTAATTCATTGAATTATTTAAATCGCATGATTTTAAGTTAAAAAATTAAAAAAAACTCTAAATTTTAAAGAAGTATGTTAAAAACCTCTTAACTTTCAAAACGATTAAAAGTTTTGGCAAGATCCGTATGGTAGTGCACCTCGTACGCATTTGAGTCACGACCTCCTGCGTGGAGGTGGTTCATCATCTGTCTGTTACATGAACATATGATGTTTTTTTTTTAAATTTTTATTTTTTATTTTCAAAATTTATCAATATTCTTAAGCATATATCATCAGAATAACTTAAAATTTTTATCGGAAAACCATATTATGATAAGATGATATTCTGGAAAATTTTTAGTAAATTTTAAATGTTTACACGGTTTATTATAATTTTTTATTATAAAACTTAAACTAATTTATTAAAAATACGTACATCATCTAAAATTTAGTAAAATTTCAAGATAAACTCTTCAAATTATGTCATAAATATTTGAAAGTACGTATTTGTATGATTTTATAAAAAAATATGTATATTATTATAAATTTCTCATAATTTGAATATTTCCAGGGATTTTATCAAATTAATTTTCAACTTAAATATAAATATAAGAAGAGTTTATTCTCAAAGTTTTAGAATTGTTAGATGATATGAGTATTTTTAATAAACTATTTTAATTCTAGTAATTTAAAAATTATTAAAAAAATTAAACGTTTAAAATTTATGAAATTTTTCAGAATATCTTCTTATAATAGTGTGGATATGTAAACAAATATTTCAAGTCATTCTAATAAACATGCATAATAAAATTAATAAATTTTAGAAAAATTAAAAAAACACTAATTGCGCATTGAACTGATGTAGTAAACAAATGATGAACCTTCACTCCACGATTAGACCCATTTTGCAGTGTCCGAGAACGTAGACATATTTGGCCGAACCTCGTTAAATTATAGTGTTTCTTTTATTGCTTTATTTAATTGACGTTTGTTATTTTGTCCGGTATAGTTGTTATGATTTATTATACTACTAAATTACTAGGATAATTCTGGCTAGGTAAGTGTAACATCCCGTTTTGAAAATCCTTGAAACATTAGAAATTTTTTTTTATCTACCTTATTTCTTTTAAAACTCATAAACAATGATAAATTCTATTTCAATTACAGCGGAAGACTGAAATACATGAACTCATAGTTTGCATTCAAAAGCTGTCAAATAGAGTTATTACAAACCATATAAAATAGTTATTCAAAAACATGTTTCTTACAACCTGTTTTATAAACTATACCATACGTTTAAACTTTGACTTCAAAACATTTATTTACATTACATGAAAAACTATGCCCACTGGTCATTTTCGCGCTAACAACCCAAATGCTCGCCATGGACACCCTTCATCATCATTGATTTTCATTCTGATCATCAAACTCCTCACCTACATTATAAAGTCATTCTAATGAGCCTAAAGCTCAGTAAGACATGAAAACCGTAAAATATGTAACATGCATGAACTTTTGTAAAACTATGCAGTTTCATTTCGATTTTGACATTCATTCTTTCTTTAGTTACCGTAGCTATGAGATTATTGTGAGGCGAACTATGATGGAAAATTGAGAGGTTAACTATGACGTCCACGAACGACAACCAACTCAAATCTCTCCTCAACAACAAACTGTTACATGAATTCATGAAGTTTTCTTTGTTCTTTCTTTGTATCATGTTCTGTTGTCTATGAAAATCATGCATGAGAAATTCATTTTCGTTGTTTTGAGTAAAACATGATGCATGATTCATGTACAATGCTTAATAAACAAAACATGCATTTATCATATCATTGTATCTAACAAACAATGTCAATCAAGCACACAAACAACCCTCAAATGAATTGAGGTCGGTGTATTGTGCATTACACCCCAAACAATCCAATATATTTATCAAAGCATTAACAAACAATAATCTTAATCTTTATAATGTAGTCCCTCTTAAGGGCCAATCACATGCATCATAATCTTACCTCGTTTCCAAGCTGAATTTCTATTCACTTTCCTTTAATTTTCTTGATTTGTCTTCAAGAACACCTTAAAAATCACAATTAACTAAAATAAGTACTCAATATTTTATTTCTGTTTTTCACCTAACTTTCGGGGCTCATAACTATTTCTATACTTATTCAAATTCCATGTAATTGCTATCAATCTCTTCCTTATTTGGTCTACTACATTTCTTTAGAAGACGTTGTGATCAGATTCTTATTTACATGTCAAATAAATTCTACATCTTTAAAATCGGGTATAACATGACCATAATAGTTCATACCCTGTTTTTACCTCAACTTCCGATATACACAACTTTCACTACACTAATCGGATCAGAATGAATAAGGTATCAATCCAAACCTTAAAATGTTGGCTACACATCATTAGAAAAGATCATGACCAAATTGTAACTCAAAGACTTTGTAAAATTTACATTTCAGAAACTGGTTAACATGACTTATAAAGTGTATACTCAAAAACTACCTTCACAATTTCATGTATTCTTAACCATGTAACGTAAATTCCATCCTTTATAAGTCATTACAACATCAAAATGAATATCTTAAAGGTATTTTCGAGTACCTCAGGGCTTGAGTCGTAAGCTTTTCCTTCTCTTGCACTTCTAGTTCTTAAATATCAAAGTTTCTTGCACAAAACACTAAAACCTCACACTTTTATCACAAAACCCTAAATTTCTCACGTTAGATCAGAGAGAACTTTGGAAGAGGGTGAGCTTGAGTCATAGTTAAGGCTGAAATAATGAACAATATCATGCGTGGAACGGTGGAAGATGAAACGTTTTTGGATAACTTCAAAGTTATGTCGACTTAACACAAAGTTGTGTCGACCTAAAATTTTCCAGAGACGGATTCTTCAAAGTTATGTCGACTTAACACAAAGTTGTGTCGACCTAAAATTTTCCAGAGACGGATTCTTCAAAGTTATGTCGACTTAACACAAAGTTGTGTCGACCTAAAATACACAAATGTGTCGACCTAAAACAAATGTGACTTAACACAGTAAGACTTGGTTCTTAAGTGGTCCGTTGTGACCCACCTCTCTTACCTGGGAATCTATCTAGTGTTATTTTTTAGTACAATAGCTTACACGCTATTAAAAATTGTTTGAGCTTCCGCAACAGTCTTCTCGTTACGGTTATACTTCCTCGACCAGTTGTATTCTCATCATTTGAAGGCCTGAAGATTCGACAAATGGCTGCTGACATTGGTTTGGTTGGGATGTTTGAGTTATCAGGCCCTTCAGCTGAGCGATTAGTGCCGCTCTTTTATGCGAACCTTGTGGTATCAGCGGACATCGATAATGAAAGGACATTTATGTTTGAGAGAGATCTGTTGATCACACTAGAGCACATCAACAAAATTATTGATTATTCTGAGAAGTCTGAGGATGATCAAGGCGAGATGTATAACAACTCCACTCAGGTCGCTCTGAATATTGTACAAGTGGCTGAATTATCTTTTTTTAGGCAAATTCGGGTCTCAGATAGTCGAACAAATTATTTGATGAAGCCGAAGGCGAACGAGCTTAACGTGGTAGCTCAGGTGATCAAGAACATGATCTCTCACATGATTCTTCCAAGGGACAAACAATGACTTATATATTATGTATTGTCTTTATACTGGAACCCGGTTCAACCCGGGATATTTAATATTGCGTCATATGAGTGAGATTCATAGGGGGGTTAAGAAAAACCTCCCGTATGAAGTTTTGATTACAAAACTCATTTCCATGCTATGTGAGGTTATGAGGGAGCCCCGAGTCCATGATGCTTGCGATCGTCGTCAACTTGGGAGGATGAGTTTGATAAAGGTGGGCGATACGTGGGTAGACAGGAGGGACACAACAGCCGCCCAGATGCACTTCGATCAGGACGTTGATCTTCCCGCTCAGGAAGATCCGCTGGATTTTACCCAGATAAATGAGGTAGAATGGGGCAAAGCTCGAACGCATATCGGATGAATACCAAATGCATATCCGACGCATACTAGGCGAATGAGGCAGAATTTCTTGCCTCATTCGTCCAATATTCGTCTGATATTCATCCGATCATGCCTCTCTCGGACGCATATCAGACGAATGAGATGCGTCCGACGAGCCCAAATTTTATTTTCTAAAAATTCATGCCCGATTTCGCATATTTTACGAAAACTCAGGCCCAAATATAATTTTTACTCTATTAATTACTCTATCTGTTCGCCTGGGTACAAGAATGCAACATTACACTAGACGATGCCTGTCACGTCCCATTTAAATCTGTCCTCGTATGCTTCATTTAACTACTACATCTTTGCTCTGATGTCCGCAACTTTTTTATTCATTTTATATCAAAAATGGAAATCATATTAATAAGAATCTGAAGTTATAATTTGAATTTCATGCGTAAATTGTTTTCACGCGTAGTACTTCTAGAACCTTTATTAACATAATTGATTTCTTAGTGTAGTTGAATATTGTGAGGGTGAAAAATGATGAAAGAATGCATGGTTGCTAATTACAAAATAATTGTTAACTCCAATTCTATTCTCTTTTAATTTAAAAAGACCAAAGAAGAAGCAACGATAAGATTTATATGGAAATAATGGCAGATAAAAAGACGACATATATAGGAATAAAAGTTCGCTATTTGTAAGACAAATATATGATGGGAAAACAAACATTTAAATAAATATTCATAGAAATTAATTAAACATTTAAAAATTAAACTCCCTGTTTTCTAGGGAGGACGGATAGAGATTTGCTCCCCACCTCTTTACTTCTCTCATTTGATGTACTATCCTCTCTCTCTCTCTCTTCCTCTCGCTTTTTCTTCAAACCCTATTAGCTCTCTCTTTCTTTCTGAGCGGCAGACTTCTCTCTGGCTTGGTTACTAGGGTACTGCATCTTCATCTTTCTTTTGCGCGTAAGTGAAAGACTTGGTTTGTTCGTGATCAAAGTTGACCAAGAAAATTTTGAATTTTGAAAGTTTCTTTTCGTCGACATCGGGAGTTCAAGTATCAATAGCAATTAAAGAGTTTAAAGAAAACTTTAGTACATATAATCGATATTTAAAGAAAGCAAACAGTCAGAATCAATGTTGTGAAAAAGGTTGAACGAAAGCAAAAAGTGAAACTTCAAAGAAAATTATATATATAATCAAAATTAATCTAAGAAGAGGAGTAATTAGGTTAGTATTAACTTTTGCGTGATTTGTCCAATTTAATTAACCAAGTGCTAACATAAAATTATATCTAATATAATGATGTAGTGTTATAAGTACTATATTATTACATATTTCAGAGAGAGCGTGCGACATAAAAGATTATTAACGCAGTTTTAACCAAACTTTTCACGTATAGGTTTAAAGGCTCTTCCTTGCATATTCCTTCACCAACAAAACTTGACTCATTTGGTCTTCGATCCTAAATTTGAAATCAAAGAGTGATCCAAAACCTGCAATCACTATAAAAATCAAATCCAAAAAACTTTTGGGTTTGGTCGGGTTGAGTTTTTTGTCCAATCAATTAAAAAGTATAAAAACATATATTCTCGTTAAATAATATTAACTGAACAACTATTATCTAATTATTTCAATCTTTATCGATAGGATCATATCATTTAGTATCATAGTGACTTGGCTATCTTATTTTAAAAAAAAGTTTATCATGATTTGCTTTGAACAATATACATCTTTTACTATTTAGTTTGCAAAAAAATCATGTTTTAGATTCAAGCGTTTTGCTCCATCCAGTCACATTGAGCAAATTGTTATAAAGTTTATATTCAAGGTTGTTCCATTTCGTAAAACTTTTGTAACATCTCCCTATAATTTGATGTGTTTTACATGGAAGTGCCTTTTCTAAATCTTGTGTTTTAGTACCGTTCGATTTATGCAAAATACTATGTCAATCCCTACTCTGGGACATCTCTTTTCAATTGGGTGATTCATTGTGTCTTGTTGCTTAATCTCGAGTTCATTTTCTTCGATTCCGTTATTATTTCTTATACCACTTTCTTTTGCTAGTGATATTTCGTTTTCGACGTCATAAGACTCTTTGTTACGTTGTGCAACTATTAACCATTGGGAGAAAGTAAGAAGGAAAAGGCAAGAGACATGAGATACTGTGAAGGAAAATATCAACTGAAAAGTGTGAAACACGAGAGACATACTGTAAGGAAATATTTATCTAAGCAAAACACATAAGGGAGTGTATTGAGGTCCATTTTATCATTACGTTTTGTTTTCTAACATTTTCTTGTAGTTATAACTTCTTACAAATGTCAAACTTTCTAATAAATGTCAAACTCTGACAACGGTGTCTCACCACAGTGCAATGACAACCTTCAATTTATCGTCTTGATTGGTGAAGTGAGAAAGATAATGAGGATGTCATGAAGATAAAAGGTGGTGAACTAAAGGCAACCAGTGCTAGCATGAAAGAACATATGGCACGAGCTCGAACAAAGAAGTTTAAAGAATAACTGAACTTATATATTCAAGAACCTCTCAATTTTTTAAGTCTCATTGTTCTGGCCAACATCAAATTCAAGTGCATGATATCTGTTCAAGTACACGAAGAACAAGATTGCATTAATATGAATTAGAGTATATGATTATTTACTTGTTTTTATAATCCAAGTTGCATGTGACATGAAAAGTAGAGAAAGTTGATGATGAGAAAGTGTAATAAAGTTAGAATGAGAGAATTAAGTGAGAATTGAGTAGTATAAATATATACTAGATTTATCATTTGAAATCAACTTGAATTTTACACTGTGAATCATTTTGTGAGAGACATTCTCCCTTGTCACGTGTTTTCGGTGTTCTATTGGCAAGTCTAGTAATGTTTAGAATAAATATGTACCAGATTTACCATTTAAGTAACTTGAATTTTACATTGTAGATCATTTTGTGAGAGAACTTTTCTATTTCAATGCGTTGTTCAATGTTTTATTGGCAAGTCTAGTAACGTCATTTTTTACTAATCAAAAGTCATCTCTTTGTTTGTGGTATCATTCTTTTTAGAGGTTCTTGGTCCCTTTATTATTTTAGGTCTTAAACTCTTCTAAGGTAAGGTTCAAATGTTTGTCGACTTTGTTTCAAGATTCTATTCTTTTATTTTTACTACTTTTTGTTTCTGAAATTGATCACGGGTCTATCTTTATTTATAAGAATCACATCACCATCTCTAACCCATTGAAATTTGCAACAACTAAAATTCTTCACAAGTTCTAAAAGGTGGATACTTAATAAAGCTGTTAAAACTTACAGATCGTTAAAATTCATTGATTTGTGGAAAATAATCATCACTCCAAAATTTTTTACCTTTGTTTAACATCTAGAGCCGTCGAAACTTTTACCGATTAGGAAATTCATCTTGTCGAAAATATGTAGGATCGATCGACCCTTGGAGTGGATATATTTTAATATTAAAATTATATTGGATGTTTACCACTCTTCTCTCCTCAATCATGGAAGACTGGGTTTTTCTCCAAAACTATTCTTGACTTGTATTCCACACAAATCTTGATTGGCTCCTTATAGTTGATAATGGCTCTTTGTCTATCGACTTTTGCCATCATTCAAGGCTTGTGCCTTTGCACCTTTCTCTTTTGATTTTTTCTACTTTTCCCACCGTCATTCCTCTTCTTGCCCAGTCGACTTTTAAAGTGAAGTCAACTCATTTGCCATTGTCTTCTTGACCATCTTTGTCTTTTAATCCGTGACATTTTTCTCATTCTTCATTTCACATTCTTTGGTCCGAGCTTCATTTTGAATGTTCAGCACAAACATTCTACTCCTTGACATAAGTCCTTTTATGATCAATTTGTTAATTCCACCTTTTATAAATTGTTTATCGTCTCTCAAGTAAATATTGTAATCTTTGTCTAATAGTTGGCCCAAACTCAAGATAGTACTCTTCATATTGTTACACAATAAACATTTGAAATAAATGAGTTTTCTTAATTTTTTAAGTAGTTGAAAATCTACATTTTTTTCTCATACCGCCTCCTTGGATTCATCTCCAAAGGTAACTCTGCCGCCTACATATTCATCAAGCTCGATGAATATGCTTCTTTTTTGCTCATGTTATTGCTTGCACTAGTGTCCAATTACCATATATTATCTTTGCATATTTTATTCTCTGTGTATGCCAATAAAACTACGCAATGTTATTGAATTCTTTCTTCGTTATATTTGGCTTTCTCCTCGATCCTATTACTTTAAGACCACTTCATTCAAAAGCATAATGATCCAAGTTCTCATAATTATAGAACTTAAAGTGAGACTTGTCATACTTCAATTTTTTATTGCCTCATTCACAACCTTTTGTTGTTGTTTCTCTTCTTTGAGTGTTGTTCTCGTCGTTCTTGGGTCTCCTACCTCATCCATACATGACCTCGGACTCGACTTCTTTGTCGACCATGACCTCATCTTTGCTGATTCTTAAGACTTCTTTCTTCTTAGTTGGGAACAACTTGAGTCTTGAGTAGTTGTTCCATGATCTATCCCTTCTTATTTATCTTTTCTTTGTATGTTTCCAAAGATCTCAAAACTTCCTCCATTTTCATTGTGTCCAAATCTTTTATTTATTCAATAGAGAACCTTATTTTTCTCTAATTCTTAAGTCTCTCAAACTATCTTTTTGAATTCAAGATAGACTTATCTCATTCTCCGGACTAGTTGTGAACTTTCTCTATAATTGCCTATTTATCTTGAGAACCAAGGAAGACCTTCTTCATCTTGATTATCCAATTCTTATAGTTGCTCTTATTGAGCATTGGGACATGGAAGACAACTATTCTTCAATTCGCCATCTTCTTTGAGAAGCATCTTTAAGCTATGGTACTACTTTGTTGGAAAACAAAAATATTTTGGAAAGGACAGAGATTAGAGAGTTAGAGAGGAGTGACTATTTCGATGATTTATACAACTTTTGAGATGGGTACAAAGACTCTCTTCATACACAACTCTTGGCGTACAACTTTGAGTTTTTGGCACTCACAAACTTAAAGTTTTAAACTTCTATTTATATTAGTGATACCTCCTCAACCAATAATTAATATTAAGCCGCAACAACTCTAATGGTCCTAAATAACTTAGTAGAATAATTTAGAGAATACTTCTCTATGACATAAGACTCTAGGTCCTTCTATAAGCTTCGGCCAGCTTTCACAAGCTTCCACATGCTTTCAGAAGGTTCTACCAGCTTTTAAAGTCTTCATCAGATTTTCATCGCTAAACTTCTTCAATCTTCTCAAAGATTCTCCTAGTTTTTCCAAGCTTCCAGAAGCTTTTATAATATTCTTCAAGCTTTTAAAAAATATCAAGGTTTCATTTTCAACATTTTATACTATTTTAGGTTACTTCGGAAGTAAACAATCAAATAGAACAAAAAATGAAAAAATGATAAATTTGAAGTCATGATTTGAAGAGGTTGAGTTGTGCGCTAAAGACTAGAAAGAATTGGATTCAAAATAACTTTTGAGCCGATCCAACACAAAGATAACATCTGAGCTAAAACCACATACTCTTATATCGGGGCTGGAATCAATTCACCAAAAATTATAAACTATACGCATTTCCAAAGATTTCAAACTATGGAAATCTCTAATTAATAATCTTTAAATAAGAGGTTTCGGTTTCATGTTCTTGACACTTTCAAGAACCTTGATCCTTAAAACAGGCAATAGCTTGATCCTTAAAACAGGCAATAGCACCAAGTCTTGGTAAGTGCTTTGGCTTTATCCATAAAGCAATGCACACTACTACATATGCAATTGGAGAGAGTCCGGTATTAGAATCAATTCCGACTCTCATCATAAAAAGACTTGAACATATACTCTTGAAATGATAACCATTCATATATATAATTGATCTACCATAATTGGCGATTGCTTTCATGCATGCGAACATGCATATATAAATTATTTCAAATTTGTGAACGACCCAATCATCGTACAACAATCGGGGTTAGATGCTGACTCGACTATTAGGGTTAGATCACATTAGTTTCTCAACATATTCCTGAAGAACTTGAAATTGTTCATCATCAAACCCTTTATTCAACCGACCAGCTTCTTTGCTACCTTTATAAGTTGGTTCGTATATCCAGTCCATATTTGCTTTATTCTCTTCTTCAGCGGTATTCCTCATTGTATGTTGCCACAAGTTGCTTGAACTGCTAACTATTTCTTAAGATAAACCTCGTATTATATCATAAGTTTGTCTACAAACTTTGAAAGCACGAGTTTTAAGTAACAAAAACACTTAATTTATAGTTTTTGGCGGTGCAGATGGGTTGACCCTCTGCGGCCATCCGCCAGGGTTTATCATGCATTTTAAAAATTCGAGGTAGTCTAGTTTGGTTAAACTCTAAGTTTTTTTGTAACATTTATCCTATTTCTTTTTAGTTCAAATTTATTACAAGTTTTATTAGTAGTTGATGATTTGCTCTTTTTTTATTTGCAAATTACACTACAGATGTAATATATCTAGAGGATTTGGAATGTATGATTTGACCTGAGTTAGAATTGAAGGTTTTTTACTATGATATTGAGCTTTTCTAGGAATGTATGCCATCAATATCAAGGGACAGTTGGGGTAGCACAAACCGAACCGCGTAACACTACCTAAACCAAATTATTCATGTAGGTTTGGTTCGATATCCATCGTTATTGGGTCAAATCCAAAATCATAGATGTCAAGTGCAGTCCGGTTGGATTTGGAGTGACACTTGAAACTCTCATGTGAAACCAAATATCATTTGATTTAAGAGTGGAGATGGTGAAATCCTAACCCAAAATATGAGATTCCGACTTAAGATGGAGAACCCTAAGAACCAAGGGTTCTTTTTTTTCTTTTTTTTTTTTCCTTTGCTACGTGAACAATTTTCTCACGGGTTACTTGTAATGTGAAATAAGTTGTATTCATCAATTTACTTGTTATTTTCATACTTTCAAAACTAAGGTTATAATTTTTTTTCCCAAAAGGTCTCGAGAATGTTGCTGGTTTGAGACTAGTTCCTCTAGCTGTTGAGAATGTTACACAATTTTCATTTTTTTTGTAGACACTCACGTGTAGTTACTCTAGTTATAATGAAATTCGCTAATCGCAATTCTAACATACTATGGTTTACTATCACAATCGAACATTTTGTTGCAAAGCAGTTAATTGACATATTGTCACAAGTCATGACTCTACTGGATCGCTTGACGTTTTAATTGGTTACGTATGTTCGACTTAGAAGCGTTTTGAAAACAACTCAAAAACTTGAAACTGAAACTATGGCCATGAAAATTAAACTTAACTATTTGTAAAAAAAATTAATTTACACCAATAAACATTCATATATGAATTCTATTATTTACCAAGATAAAAGAAAATGAGAAATTGCGTCACCTACCAGCATAGTACAACTATGTGATCTTTTCATGTCTCTTTAACTAACCACATGTAATAATAAACTAAATTTATAAAAAATAAATTTGCGTTCTAAGTTTAATCAACCTTAGGAATATGTAAGCAACCAAACAAACCAAGTTTAGAGTTTCTCTCACATTGATGCATGATTGTATCATCAATTTCTCTCTCCACTTGCAACTTTCATTTGGTTTTCTTTCCTTTGCCCTTCAGCTTCCTTTTGTTGTTATTACAACAATAACATAAATTTATCAAACTCCTACGTTAAATAGATGATATGAATTCAATGTGCATTTCTCTAAGCATCAACTCCTACATGTCTCTCTTCTTGGTGTGCCGCACCCTTACACAGTTTTACGAATGTCTTCATAAAACAGTGTCACCGTAGACACTTTTTCTGGACTGATCGGCACTTTTTTTCCATCGCGAGACAATTTTCGGGTCATAAGAACTCGGTCGACACCTTGCTCTCACCAGTTGACTCTTTGAGGTGGCTGAAATTTCACATCGAAGTTGTGGTCGATATCAATTTAGAGAGAGGTCAACACTTAGAACATTCTTTCATTTTTTTTCATGTGCTATGTAAGGTTAAAACATTCTCTCAGCGCTCGATACCTTATTTACGTTGGAGAAATCTTTAGTGTCATTCCACTAAGCGATCGACACCTTTAGATAATTCTCGGTCAACCTTTTTTGCTTTTGATCGATTCTTGTAGCTCTCTAGAATTTTCACAATTGTTTGATTGGTCTACACTGTGAGCTGTCTCGACATCGTGCGGTCACCACTTGCTCCAACAATGGATGTCATGAGCTATTTGGAATTCTTCGTGTTCTTCGAGTAATCAAAACTTCATTTGGGTGGTCGACACCTTGATAGACTGTTGAACATTTTAAACTTCAATTTATCTACTTTATAATGTACTAAAAGCGTTACATGTATGGGAAATATTATATAGTTTTCTTGTTGAAAAAGTTATAACAATGAAACTCATCAAAAAAATAATAATTGTGACAATACAAAAAGCTAACAATACATTTCTCCCCTTTTGAATAACCAATAAAAAATGAAACAATAAATGTTTGTTTCTCGATTACCTACTAGCTCGACAAATGAGACAAAGCGTATCAATTGCGAAATTTCAAAATCACCCAAAAGGAAATCAATAGTGAAATCATCATACAATAAAGCAGAAGCATATGACAAGCTATAACTAAAACATATCAATTCCAATGTTTAAAGTGATAGTTTTCAAGATTTTAATGTGAGCTAGGCTCCTTCTAATTCAAGGTATCACCTCTTTTTTTCTTGTGACTACGCAAATGCCAGTCTATTTCCTGCTAGAGTTTAAATTGAATCGTGTTGAAAGCTTTTCTTTGTTTATATTCTTCAAAGACATTTTTTTTACATTTTCCTTATTTTGATACATTAAACGTAATAAAAAGATATATGTAGGAAAGTGCTCTATGGGCGTTAGCTCATGAAAACAGCTACACTTGATATCCAATCAACTAAAAGGAGGATCCTATTACGTGTTCCTGTGTTTTGCCCCAAATTGAAGTTATTGTTAGGCCTTGAAAAAGAAATAATTATTGTCTTTATATTTATGAAATTGTTCAAATTTCAGTAAAGGTTTTTGGGTTTTTAGATGTGGTGTATCATAGTTCTACTAGACAGTTTTGGGGTTTTGGTTAGATTAGGAAGTACTCTCTTTATGAACTTGCAATCTATAAATGACACATTATTACAAAAAACAACTGTAAATTTGTTTAAATAGTTCACTTCAAACAATACGATTTTGATGTATATTTGGTTTTGGACCCCATCAATGCTCTCACAATACTAGATCGTAACATATTTTTCTGATACTTGGTATACCTCTATTTCTCATTGCTTTTCGTGTGTATGTCTTTAGACATTGATTGTGTGCAATCAACAATGGAAGTGCAGATAATCCATAACTTGGACGTGTGAGTAAGTGTAACCATGCATGGGAGTATTTTCTAAAGAAAATCCAATATGAGATAAATGGAACAAAATGAAGTGGAAAAGGAAAGTAGACCCACACGGGATCATATCAAGTCCTTTTTTTCATGTGAAACAAGTATGAACAATGAAAGATGATAAGTTTCATTGTCATGGGGCATGAGCTTGCCAAGTTGGGTGCCAGTCTCTTTCGCTTCATTCTTCATTCTACATTCTCCATTGTCTTTTTCCACATAAAATCAAAAAAATAAAAAAAGACATTCCACAGTCCTCACCAACTCACATTCCATATGCTGTGTGGAACACAAAGCAAAAGAAGAAAACAAATTAACCCTTAATTCCAGGGTCCATGATTGCAGTCTTTTATCGAAATAAATTACCCCACCACCCACTACATAAACAATACTTGCTTTTCTTACCTTTGATTTATGCTCTTGCTGATGTATTTTCATGGTTTTATCCTTTGAGATTGTCGACTGAATCACTCTTTCTGCAAGGCAGGGATGAGTTTCTGTAATTTCATTCTTCCGGTGACAGTTTAGGGCTCATAGGAAGGTGGGTATTTTGGTGAATGAGCGTGAGAAGAAGAGGACGGATGATGTGTTTGAGGGTGAAGCAAAATCAACTAGGGCCGTAGAGTAGAGCCAGGTAGCCCCTTGCCTTTTCTCGCCTCAAAACAAGGCCGTAGATCCCCTCTTTTCCCATTTTATGCGGTCCCTCCACAACGAAAATCTTAACTTTGAATATGACTTGACACTCCTTTCTGTAACCCTTATTTAGAGAGAGAGAGAGAGATTTTTATCTGCAACCCATTTATCTCTTAGGTTTAATGGGGCCTCTCTTGTCTCTCTCACTGCATTTCTCCCCTCTCTCTCTCTCTCTCTCTCTTGAAAAGGAAAAGAGAGGAGAGACTTTTTGAGAGACATTGCATGGCGGATCAGAGCCACAGAGCATGTGGTCGTTCTGAGTAGGGCTGCTATCCACATTTACTTTTTTACCTGTTTGACTTCTCTGCTCCCATTTTCGTCATCTTCTTCAGATTTTGCTCGTATAGATCTCATATGCCTCCCTTACTTATATCACTGCCTATAATCCAAATTTCAACTAAAAGCCTGACCTTAATGTGCATTCAGATATTTCTTTGTGATATTTCTCATAATTTCACTACAAAAGGTCTAAAAAACTGACTATTTCTTAAGGAAGGATTACTTGAATATCTGTAGGATAGAAGACAGTATGCGATTCTAATGAGGGAGACTATCCTATGTCACGTAGGACTGCATCACCCCTACAAGCTTTTTAGTAGCTAGCTTTGGCTCAGTTCGAAATATACTACTATATCTTTGAAAAAGTTCTTCTGGAAACCACATTTTATGCCCTAAATTTTGACATAATTGGCCACTAACGAAACTTTGGCCTTACTAACGTGATTCTTGATAAGCAATGAACATTGTTGTTCAATTAACATCTATCATATGTAACCATTTTAAATTAATCATCTCGCTCCGTACATATGTACACACCACGCATTCGATTAGATATAAATCCAAAAACATGATGATACTAGCTTGACTTTGGAAGAGAGATTAATGTTAGTAACATGGTAGGCTTGATCTCTTGTACCTCCACATTCATTGTGCTCTCAATGCACTTCTACTTTTTCATTGATCATATCCCAAAGCTTACTCACTAGTGATTTAATACGGATTACGACAAGGAGATTAGTTACTTCCAGATAGGACCGCGATTGAAATTGTGACTATTTGGTGGTCAAACACTGAACAAGTTGACTGAGTTTAAGATCAAATTAGAAATTATTAAGAGAGATAACTGTGTGCTGGATAAAAATGAAGCATAAATCATATAATAAAGATGAAATATTATATAGTATATACCATCTTATTATTGATCAAATTAAAACAGCAATGAACGTAATTAATTATAAGCAAACATTTATTATCTCTGTTTTATTAGTAATTGATATTTTAATAAAATATAATAAGAGAGTAAATTTAAAATACTCCTAGATAAATATTGTCTCAAATATGGTACAAGGAGATGAGATTAGACAGAGAGAGCTTTGAGCTAGGGATGCATAATATAATGCGTTATGCATAAGCGATGGACAATAATCGGCGGAAAAGCAAGAGTTCCAAGCCCCAGCTACGAAACGGGGGAGGAGGGTCGTCGTCAAACTGAGTAAAGGAGGTAGATAAGATACCTATGGAGAGGGGAAGAGAGAGAGTAGACAGAGAAGTAGCAGCAGAGGCGCAGTGGAGTGCACAGAAACTGCGCAGCAGCGTGAAGTGACTGCACCTACAGTTTGTCCTCTGTCTCGTGAAAATCTAATTCTGGCTCATCAAACCCTCTCCCCCATTTAATTTTTCAGGACCCGCCCTCTCTTTTTCTCTCTCCCTCCCTGTCCTCCCTTTCCTTCCACCTTTCTTTTATCCCCCCTTGTTTTGTAAACCTCTGCTGATCGCTGTTTCGGTGTATTAAACCCTAATTTTCCAGAAGGTTTAACCTACTTTTTGTGGTTACTACGACGGAATCTCGGAACGTGGCTTCGATTTACGCTTTATAATATGCTCTTTGCATGTTTTTAACGCAGGTTTTGAAGAAAGGGCAAGTCTTTTTCGCTCGCACGGATCCCCATAATAATGCGACGTTCCCATCCATGGCTCACTGGAGCTCATTCTTTTTGTTTAGTTTAAAGCCACCTGCAATCTTCTCTCTGGAGAGAGAAACGAGAGAGAGAGATTAGATTCAGTTGCAGGAAGTTGGATTTGGTGTTTGCATTAGTGGGTACTACTGGGTAAGTCTTGGTCCATCAAAACCTGCAGCTACCAAACAAAAAACCCCAGTTTTTTCACGATGAAAAATATGCATTTTTGTATGATGAGTGTTTTGTGTTCCAATGATTGAGTCTGTTTGGCTGGAGAGAAACTTGCCGAGAAACTCAAATCTTCGTGGTGCGAAAGAGAAGAAAAGCAACGTCCAAGAAGATGGACAATGATAATGGAAGCAGCTCCTGGTTGGGAATGGGGTTCTCTCTTTCATCTTCTTCTTCTTCCTCGAACCTTGTGAAAAATCAGCAGGTCTACCCTTCTTGTTCTTCCTCATCGTCCTCCCTTCTTCCTCCTCCGAACCTATTCCTTTCTCCATCGCAGCTCAACTATGGCGGTTTCTGTAATGGATCGGTCGCCTGCGAGAATGGAGGCTTCTACTCTCCTTTGTCGTTGATGCCCCTCAATTCTGACGGATCTCTTTGTATAATGGAAGCTCTCACCAGCCTCAAGTCCCCGAAGTTGGAAGATCTATTCGGTGCTGCAACAATGGCCGCCGCCCATCACTATGAAGACCACCGCCATCAAAATGAAGCTCAGATTGAAACCCAGAACTTGAGTTACTATCCTAGGCTCTTCCAAGAACCGAAAATGTGTCAGATTGGCGAGTTAAATCTGCAAAGATCAACAATGGCGGAAAATGAGGCGTCTGGCTTAAAAAATTGGGTTCTTGCAATGAGTCCGAGCTCTCAATCAAGCTGCGTGACTGGTTCGCAGCTTCTTTCATCATCTGCAACTGACTGTATAGCCATGGAGACGAAGAAAAGAGGAGCTGAGAAAATGGGTCAAAAGCTGGTTGTTCATCGGAAATCGTTGGATACATTTGGGCAAAGAACGTCTCAGTACAGAGGCGTTACAAGGTCTTTGTCTTCCTATTTCTTAATTTTCATTTTCAGACAACAATAATCTTGACGTTTACTTCTCTTCCTGTTTTTCAGACATAGGTGGACTGGTAGATATGAAGCTCATTTATGGGATAACAGTTGTAAAAAAGAGGGACAAAGTAGGAAAGGAAGACAAGGTTAATAATACATACAGAAGCTTTCGTTCCTTTCAATGGCGGACTGTAGTTTTTATTCCCGAGTTTCATTTTATTTTTGAAGTTAATTGAACTGTTCTTTTTCTTCCTTTTTTGGTTCTTTGGGACGCCATTTTCGACCAAATGATGTTCTTCTTCAGTCTATCTTGGTAAGTTAAAATCTCTACAATCATTTGACCTCTCAAGCTTAACTTTTTCACGTAAAATATATCTAGTTTTCATTTTAATCTCTTTGAAATCTGGGATTTGTAGGTGGGTACGATATGGAGGAGAAGGCTGCTAAAGCTTATGATCTTGCTGCCATTAAGTACTGGGGGCCCTCAACCCACATCAACTTCCCTGTAATTGAGACTTCCACTACAGCCTAAGAAAAAAACCAGATTGTTTGACGCCTTTCTTGAATTTGCAGGTTGAAACTTACCAGAAGGAGATCGAGGAGATGAACAAGATGACGAGACAGGAGTATGTTGCTCATCTCAGAAGGTAAAAATCAAATCTTTTTTTCCCATTTTGTGCTTCTGTTTTAGTTTCTTATGGCTGTTTTCTGCAGAAAGAGTAGCGGATTCTCTAGAGGAGCTTCCATTTACAGAGGAGTAACAAGGTCGCGTTTTCCTACTCCAGTGTTGCAAGATTTCTTCGAGTTTTTCTTGGTTTTTGCTGACATGCTTCCATTTTCAGACACCATCAACACGGAAGATGGCAAGCTCGGATTGGAAGAGTGGCTGGAAATAAAGATCTTTACCTCGGAACATTCAGTGAGTTTCTTCACAATACTCACGTGTAGAGAGTGCAGAATTAGTTTGATTGAAACTGTGTTTTCCAGGCACTCAAGAGGAAGCAGCCGAAGCCTACGACGTCGCCGCCATCAAATTCAGAGGGTTAAACGCTGTGACCAACTTCGACATCGCCAGATACGCAGTGGAGAGGATAATGGAGAGCAATACCCTCCTCGCCGGAGACTCCGCAAAGCGTAGCAAGGAAATAGTGGCCGGAAAAGAGCCGATTATGAACGGAGAAGAGGGTGTAGATCTGATCTTGCAGCAAAGCTCTAATGGCGGGGGCGAGAAAATGGTGGGGTTACAAAAATTTGCGCATTCGATTTCCCCAGTTTTTGCTGCTTGGGCAGATACTTGAGGTAAAGTCGTAAAACTTGTTCTAGGGGTGTACAACGATTCTGCATGAGTGGAAATTTTCAAACTCGGCCTTTTCGTGCTCATGTATCTGGTTTGAAATCTGGACGATGATGATGATCTAACGTTGGATGAAATTTTTCATGATTGGGTCCAACTTTTAGAACTCTTTCTTTGATGCTTTGTTTTTCGACAAAAACATCATCATTTCCATGGCCCCTCGGTGCCATTTCTGCAAGCTGGACAGGCTCGACAGACATTCTCGTCGCATAATTCAAAGCAATAAACTCTTTTCATCTTTGAAATTCAATAATTCTCTAGTGTTGTTAATATGTCCGTTCAACGTCATTCATATGGAGATGGCTGACCACCGAATCGGCTGCCCAACCAGAATAGGCTTGTTACAATAATTGAGCGGGCTCAGCTTAGGCACAGTAACCTGGTCAAGGCTCATTCATCTCAAATGTAATGCTAGTGATTAACTTTTTATTAAAAAAAATTCATTAAGTTTTGATGGCTTTTGGAATCAAAGAACTAAAGCAAGAAAGATAAATCGAAGTCGATTGCACGTTGTGTTTTTTGATGCTCAACATGCTACATCGGTTTTCTTCATCAGCACTAACCAAACATTTACCTCCATGCACCTTCCACGTACGCCTATCCTTTAGGTATTTTAACAAACTTAAATTGACTAACAAACAAACTAACTTTCCACGTGCTATGCAGATAGTAAACAACCAAATAAAAAATTGCATGCACTACTTAGACTTCTATCATATCAACAGACATTTATTTGCATAAAAAAACAACACTTAATACACTAATTAGATTAACCATTATCAATCTCTTCCTTAATCTAGTTAGCCATTTTTTGTAACTTCAATCCACTTGCTTAATTCATTAAACCTGACTCGGTTTAGAGGTTTCGTGAGGATGTCCGTCAATTGCTTTTCGGTGTTCACGTGCACAACATTTATGCTCACATTCTGAACACATTCACAAATAAAATGATATTTAACATCAATATGCTTACTTTGATCATGATGTACCGGGATTTTGACTTGTTGTCGACATGTAACAATGCAACAATTTTCTGCTTTTGTGAGGTCCAAGTAGCCGGACTCGAACCAAAGAAGAAAACCACTACGGTTGTGCTCTTTCTATCATCGATATCACTGGCTAGGTCCCTATCACAATAACCTATTAGCACATCACGATTTCCTTCCTGTTTGGTGTACCTCAAACCATAGTTTGTTGTCTCTCTCACAAATTGAAGGATTTGAAAGATCCGTTACCTCGTCCACGACCACGTCCTCGAGGTGCTCCACGGTTTCTGGTTGCATCTCCAGAATTGACTAATTCATCTTGAGTCTTCCACTAGCTTGAGTAAGAAGAACATGCTCTCCTTCTTTTACATCTCGATTCTTGAGTCTGTCCTCGTGAGCCTTTAACGATCCGATCACTTCCTCCATTGTCTTAATATTTATATTTTCAAATTCCTCAATGGTCGAGGCGATTTGGATGAATTTTGGTGAGACTTACTACATATGTTTCATCAACGTGCTCTCCGAGTTCTTGCAATTTGTTGACGATGGTTGCCACATGCCTAGCAAAACCGTCTACCGAATCTTTATCTTCCATTCGAAGACCTTCCAATTCTCAATCGAAAAGTTTGAGCTCGTACTTCCTTTACACAAGCGGCACCGAGATGCATGGTTTTCAACACAGTCCATGCTTCTTTTGCCGATTTCTTTGATCTGAGTTGCAAAAACGTCTCTTCGCTGATCCCTTGGTAAATGGCTGCTAACGTCATCTTATCATTCCTCGATTCAACTGGTTCTTCGGATTCCACAGCCTCCCAAACACCTTGAGCTTCCATATACACCTCCATCTCGATTGACCATGTTGAGTTGTGAGTAATGAGTACTGGAATGAAATACTCCCTTCATGCGACGGAGCCTTAGATGTCGCTCTACCTTCGGTTACGTCACCATCTCCACCTCTTGCGGTACTCGATGAAGA
Organism: Begonia fuchsioides; assembly: GCA_003255005.1. NCBI lineage: Eukaryota > Viridiplantae > Streptophyta > Magnoliopsida > Cucurbitales > Begoniaceae > Begonia > Begonia fuchsioides. The sequence continues at coordinate 89,563 of QAOC01022730.1, read as the reverse complement.
ATCGTCTCGAGACATAATTTTTGGCATGTATCAATCGTAGCTCTGCACCAATTTTTGGCTTTTGGAATCAAAGAACTAAAGCAATGAAGATAGATCGATTGCACGTTGTGTTTTTTGATGCTCATCGGTTTTCTTCATTAGCATTAAATAACAAACATTTACATCCATGCGCCTTCCACGTATGTCTATCCTTTAGGTATTTTAACAAACTTAAACTGACCAACAAACACACTAATCTTCCACGTTCTATGGAGATGGGAAACGACCAAATAAAAAACTGCGCACTACTTAGACTTCTACCTCATTAGCAGATAAATATTTGCATAAAAAATAACACTCAATATGCTAATTAGATTAACTACTGTCAAGTTTCATAGGCTTAGCTTGTTAAATTAGGCTTGTTAATTTTCTTACTTTTTTTTCATTTTCTACCCGTTTCTTCCTTAATTTGAAAGTGTAAAAGTAGTTAATTCCTTTTTCTTCCAAGTAAAATTCTACTTCATTATCCGTTCGACTTCTTTTCAATTTCGGGACATTCCTCACATTTTTAATGGTTCTTACTCAGCTATCGAACCTTTGTAACGGCATGATACATTCTCCTTCTACATTACGAGAGGAATTATAAAATCTTTGAAGGTAATCAACCATTCCTTTTTTGGGATCATAATAAAAGAACACCCTGAGTCGACTACCAATCGTTCACTCGAATCTGTCTATGAAACCACAAGCACTTCAAAAAATTCATACCATCAGCATCGGGTGCCACTAATGCATCTCCCTGCTCAGCCCGATCCATAACCATCGACTAATACTGATAATCTATATAATTGTCATAGTCATTAGACAGTGAACGTACTATTAATGGTCCTCCTTGACTCCAATATTGTTACCTAGTTGAATCATCTATTTGTTTGCGTTTCTCTACAATTTCATCCATCTACATATCGTACAATTATTTCTTCAAATAAAGAAGATTAGCTAGATATCGTTTCGACTTATTCTCGCTTTATCTCCAAGAGACAGTCGATTGCATTATGCGTCTTTCTTTGTATTTCCTCGACCTAGTATCTATCGGTCTCCTTTAGCTTAGCTCTGGCCTCAACATTGATTGTTTGAGCAACCTCTTGTTTAACTAATAATGCTTGGATTTTAATTATCCTCCAACTAAAATCATTTCTCCATCCAAACATTGTTGCTTCAAACTTTATCATGTTTGAATCAAACAATTACTCATATATTGTCTGAAATTTACTTATTCATTTAAGGTCCATATTCACCAAAGCAATTGTTGCGTCTAAAACATATTTGACTATTTGATTGAAGTGATAATCAAGACAAAAATTGAGCAGAAAATATCAACTATAGTAAATGATTTTTTGAATGTTAGATATGTTGACTTTTATAATGATTACTTTCAATTAATTATTTTTTATGATGATTTCGTTTTTAATTCCATACAACTATTGTTAATTTATTTCTATTGTTAAAAATACCTTCAAAATAGTGTATTTTAAATGCCTAGCGTGCATGTTAAGTGCATTATAGCTCAATTATTAAAACTTGCAATATTGAAGATCAAATGTCAAAGTCTTGAGTTTTAAGTAAACAGTATTGAGTTTAAGTAACCAAGAAGTAGAAATCCACTTTTACAACGTCCCTGCAAAGATCAACCGCAAAGTGTTTTGGGTCAACCAAAATCACTTAAGCACAAATTCATACTATTCAAGATTAAATTGAGTGAAAATGGAGTAGTTGTTAGGAATAAATCTAGATTGGTCGCTAAATGATACAATAAAAAAGAAGGTATAGATCCGAAGAAACTTTTGCCCCGGTAGCTAGAATGCAATATATTCGTATGCTGCTTGCTTATGCTTGTTTTATGGATTTTACTCTCTTCTAAAAATGTTTTTCTATATGAATTTATTACGCAAGAGGTGCATATTGAACAACTTAAAGGATTTGAGGATCATGATAAAGTTGAGCATGTTTTCAAACTTGAAAAACATTAGATGGGCTTAAACAAGCACCTAAAGCATGATATGATAGGTTGAAACATTTTCTCTTAGGAAATATAAGAGTATAGTGTTTATTTCTTGGAGATTCATTAGTCTCTTGGTTTTCTAAAAAAACAAAATTGTGTTGCATTAGGGAGAAAAAACGACGAAGTGCTATCAAAATTTTTCTAAAATTTCTTACCAATGTTATCTTGTGATCTACTCATTTGGAAGTATTTGAGTGTTTCGAAATTTCTTTGTAAACTATGTTTTATCCTTGTTTAAACTTGAAAGAGTTGATCATTTGAAAGAAGTAATGTTTGATTGATATCTGGAAGTCAATCTCGTTATGCTCAAGTTTGAGAGCTAAAAGAATTTTTAAAGTTCAACCTTGGAGCATAGACGTAGAATGAACCAAACCGCGTCAACAAATGATCGTATGTTTCTAACATTTCTTTTTATATTTATCGCATATATCACTTAGGAAAATAAATTTAAAAAATCGCGAAAAAATTAGCATTAACATAATTGACATCCCCACTTAAGTTAATTTTGTTTGACGAGATTACGTCCTACATCCACACTTGAGGTAGACTTTTCTCATTAAAACTCATTTGAAGGAGAAATTAGAAAACATTGCAATTTCATCTCCTTTTCCTCGAGCTCTCGGCGATTCCAAAAACTCTAGATCTAGGTCCGTATCCTTGTAGAAGAAATCTCGAGTTAAATAACCACTCCTTATCTTCTGTGTCTCCTCTTACGCAAACATTCTAAAGCGTTTCATTAGTTTCTCTCAAATACATTGACAACATATTTACTCTATTTACACCCAACATAAATGAAATGCTTAGAATGAGAATTTGAAGTGTCAATAGGTTATTTCCTAACTCAATAAATCTTGATAAACCACTGATCAATTACTTAACAGAGAATAGTCTGAAAAAGGAACATAAGCTAACAGTCACATCGTTTCAGTCTCTCGTTGTTAAAATAGACAATCAGATCTCTTGGTCTTCAATTGTTGCCTCGATAGAACCACACAACTCGAACAAGCTTATGAATCAATGTGTTGTAAGGAAGGTTCTTGCTACTAATACCTTAAGCACCTAAACCATGTGGTTCGATATCATCGATCAGATCTTCTTGCACTCCTGTGTGCCTGTGATACCACTCGTAATCATTTGGCTTCTAACCGCTTAGTCGGCTTGGAGTGGAGGCTGAAAAGATCTAGATGACATGAGTCTTTGTGCTCGGAGCCATGGTTCAGTGAGAATGTTGCTAGAATAGTTAAAATAGTAAATTCGAAGTAATTCATGGAAAATGTAAATAAAGAGAGTAGCCACAGGGCCCACAAACTGGCAAATGCTGCTGGTTCAAATTCCACTTCAAAGGACTTTTTCTGAAATGACCAAAATACCCTCCCGAGTTGTCCCTATCCTTCATTCCTATTCCCATTTCCCACAGGCGCTCCCCAATCTCAAACCTGTCTCTCTCTTTCTGAAACCACCGCTTCCTCCGCTGAGTAGACGAGCTGACAGCGTCAGCCTTTTCTGACGTCTTTCTCATTACTCTATCCATGGCGATGGACGAACGAGCAAAGGCAAGAAAGAAGGTTTTGCTGTGACTACAATTCCAGGATTTGAGTAGAGTCTCCTCTTCCTCGCTCTGCAACTCTTTCTTTTTCAGTCAGGGCTACCCTTATCCGCCATCTCTTCGAACGAGAAAGCTTCTGCGTCTGCTCATGGCCGCTTCGCCTCTGCTCATTCTCAGCCTCGTAGCCTGCATCGCTCTTCCCCCGTCTTTTTCCGATCCCAATGACGAAGCCTGCTTGACCCACTTAAGCCAATCCTTGCAGGACCCAACCAGAGCTCTGAGAAACTGGACCAAATCCACCTTTGCCAACCCCTGCAACGGCTTCACCTCCTACCTCCAGGGCGCCACCTGCAACAATGGCCGCATTTACAAGCTGTCCCTGAATACTCTTTCGTTGCGGGGCTCTATTTCTCCGTTTCTTGCTAACTGCACTAATCTTCAAGCGCTTGATCTTTCTTCCAACTTTCTCACCGGGACCATTCCCTCCGACCTTCAATATCTCGTCAATTTGGCTGTTCTGAATCTATCTTCCAATCGCCTCGACGGTCAGATTCCTCCGGAGCTTGCATTCTGTGCGTATCTCAACGTTATTGATTTGCACGACAATGTGCTCTCCGGCCAGATCCCTCAGCAGTTGGGTCTCCTGGTTCGGCTCTCGTCCTTCGATGTTTCGAACAACCGGCTTTCGGGCCCGATTCCGGAAACGATTGGGAACCGGAGCGGGAGTTTGCCGAGGTTCAATGCGACGGCGTTTGAGGGGAATAGAGATCTTTACGGGTACCCTTTGCCGGAGATGAAGAGCAAGGGGCTGTCGGTTCTGGCCATCGTGGGGATTGGAGTGGGAAGTGGGTTGCTGAGTTTGGTTCTGAGCTTCGCCGCCGTCTGCATGTGGCTGAGATTTACAGAGCGCAAAATGGAGGCTGACGAAGGTAAAAGCAGCCAGCGCATGCCCGACTATTGACATGAATCGGACACGGAATTCCTTCGGGTTCATTAAGGATTGAGAAATGATTTCTGGGATTTTGTGAAACATGATGAAGATTGAGAATCTGGGAACAGATGAAATTCTTTGGTTCAGGTATTTTCTCGGTTCTTGATTTTTGGGGAGAGGGCTTGCTAGCTAATCTAGGGTTTCTGATCTTGGTTCCTCGTGCTCATTTTTCAAATCATAAAATTTATATTTTGAGTTGGTTTTCCATATGTAGATTCTCTTTGTTGTTGAGGTCAAAAGAATGTATCAATTGTTTTTTGTAAGGAAAGCAGATCTGTTCTTCTGTTAATGCTTAATAGTCATCTTCTAATTCTGTTGTAATTCTATAGTGTTTAGTGAACTAATTATAATTTTATTAAATCTATTATGTCACCTAAAAAAAATAGAAATGTCCCACCTAATTACATTTTCAGACTAAATTTATGATGAGAAATACAAAATGCAGTCTTCTAGTGCCGTCACGAAGCATTTTATATCTTATGCGAGTTATTACTGGGTAAAACTTGGACCAAGGCAATCTTCTTTCCTACAAAATCCCTTATTTTCTATGTATTTTTTATTTGAATTCGTTGTTGGGGAATTAGAATCGGGATCTACGCCTAAAATTCTCAAATTTTGAAACCGGAACAACAATATGAACCATGGGTTTTGCAACCAAACTATTTGGAACTCTGATTTTAACTTGTATATATGGATATATTAGACTTAGATAAGGTTTAGCGTCGACATTAAAGTTTTGATTGAATTTTATTCAGTTTTAAATTAATTTCATTTAGCTTCTTTTATCTGCTATCGAATTATAGTTTAGTAGTTTTTTGTCTAAAAATTAGAATTGAATCATGAATTAGAATTTTTTAAAAATCAAAATAAGAACTACGAGGAGATAAAATTAAATCAAACCAACTCCAAATATATGATTCTAGTCCATGTCATAGTTTGGCTTGGGTTCTCCACTAAATCATATGTATCTTATAATCATAAAAAATGTGACTATACACCACACCACCACTAACTACCCACCAACCAAAGATTGATCTTTTTTAACTTTTAACAATGTTGGCCACCTTTGATTCATCATTCCACTTTAGATCTAATTAAATGATCCCTCATCTCTTCCTACCATACTATTCGTTCTTACGTGACTATACTATATAGTATTGCCATAACCTTATAGTTCAAGGTAAAGATAGATAACCAAACCCATTCACAAGTAATGATCCCGCCCATAGTAGGTCGGGTTGTTTAAAATTGAATTTTTATATTAGATCGATTTTGACTATTGATAAACTAGTTCATCAATAATCCGATTAAGCCCTATAAATAAAATAAAATTAAAATAAAAAATAAATTTGTAATTCAAAGTAATTATTCATTTTGTTTTTTCAATTTTTTTATTACAAATAGTAGAAAATTTCTAGCTTTTATGTTTTTAATTTTTAAATTAAAAATAATAGAAAAATTATATATTTTTTAATTATTTAACTTAAAATATTATTATTGAAAATAAATTGATTTCGAATTTTAAATTGAGTTTTTATTCCAAATTCTAAATAAATAAAAAATGGGTCAGTTTTTGTTAGTTGATCAGTCCTAGTTAATAGCTTGGGGGGTCAACTCTAAAAAGTAATGTTGAAGTATGGTAAATACAAAGAACTAATTTTAAGAAAAAAGATAAGAAATAATTATTTATAATAATTAAATCAAATATAATTCAATTGTATAAGTATATAGAAACGTAATACTTAAATAAATTAAAAGAAATAAATACTAAGCGAAGAAATGCCTTGTATATATCTTCACAATCTTAGTCTTAATTACGTTTCAAATTAACTTGTTTACCCGCTAAAACTCGAAATTTAGAGGCGGCTTTTCACCCTTACCAAACGAGTCAAACGGCGTCGTCTTACTCGTCCTCATCCGGTAAAATCCTGCTTTCTGAGCACGCGGACAAAAAGATTGCCTAGCAGACTCGGTTGACTCGCTCCCTCCACTCACCTTCCAGCTCTGCAGAGAGTAAAGAAGCGAGGTTTTTTTGGACTGTCGAAGCTGCTTCTGGTCTACCCCCGATCAAAACCTGTGCTTCGGAATTTGGGTTTGCTGCTGTTACTTTTGACTCGAGATGGCGAGCCCTCGGTCAGGGAGATTTGCGATCACTCCTACTTCCGCGAAGACTTTGTCTCTCACCCCTGGTTCTAGGGTTTTGCAGACACCGGTGGGTGATGAAACTATCTGGAGGCGACTCAAAGAAGCTGGATTGGACGAGGAATCTATCAGAAAGAGAGACAAGGCTGCGCTTATTGCTTACATTGCGAATCTTGAAGCTCAGGTTATCCCGTATTTTTTTCTACCCGTTGTTTCGTTAGTATCGAAATTTTTGGCAGGGTTTTTTTATGCGATTGTAAATTTGTCGTTAATTTGATAGTAACTGGTTTTCTATGTGATGGGTCGCAGAGAATCTAGGTGGCTAATCCTTTATTAATTTAATGGAAAAATGTAGAACACTTGACTTGAAACCATCGTTCTTGCACTGTTGTACATCCGGACAAAGGTCTTGGATATTTAAATGGCGGGAAATACAGTGTTTCCACCCAATTCTCTCTATCTCACGACATAGTTTACTTTTCCCTTGCTTTTTCTGTTGCTTAGAGCAATTGAATTTGATACTGAAGTGTTTGTCTTGAAAAAAAATAAGTAATCAACGCTGTTTTTCTGCCTTTAACTTTTCTAATTTCATCATTTAAAGTGGTTTAGTTTCTCTTACATATCTTTTATGATCCATAATATAGCTTAAGTTAATTGGGCACTCCAAGAATAATTGTTCTTTCAGAAGAAATGGTGCGCCTCGAAGAAGATAGTCGTTTAATTCATCATTAGATAATGTAATAGAATCATGAGTACACACGTTTGGAAATTTATTTAGTATATGGGGAGATTTGTTTGCATAATCGTTTAATTCATCATTAGATAATGTAATAGAATCATCAGTACACACGATTGGAAATTTATTTAGTATATGGTGAGATTTGTTTGCATCTTATCTTTGGTATTCCTTTTACTTTTATTTTTTTCAGAAACTTGTTCATCGTTTTAGAATACAAATTATCTCTAGGACATGTTTTCAAGTCATATTTTCTTTTAATTTCATTCAGTTATTTGACCATGAACATCATATGGGCCTTCTCATATTGGAAAGAAAGGAGTTGATTTCAAAGTATGAACAAATTAAAACTTCTAATGAAACTTCTGAAATATTTCACAAACGAGACCAAGCTTCAGAGTTAACTGCTTTAGCGGAAGCAAAAAGGAGGGAGGAGAGTTTGAAGAAGGCTATTGGAATAAAGGATGAGTGCATAGCAAGTGTAAGCTATAACATTTGCATATATCAGTTATTTTTTCATTATTTGTGTTTTTTGTAATAACTTTTTTTTCTAAATGAGTGTACAGATTGAGAAGGCCTTGCATGAGATGCGTGTAGAATCTGCTGAGATCAAGGTTTCTGCAGAATGCCGATTGGCTGAAGCAAGAGCTATGACAGAGGATGCTGAAAAGAAAATTTTTGAGGCTGAGGCAAAAATGCGGGCTGCTGAATCTTTACATGAAGAAGCTAATCGTTATCAACGTGTCACAGAAAGAAAGCTACAAGAAATTAAGGAGCGAGAAGATGAGCTAAACAACCAGACAATATCTTTCAATTCAAAGTATGCAATCTCCATTTTTATGTTTTTTTAAGATGGAGTATGATTGCATGTTATGGTGTTTCTTTAAGCCTTAACGCATATGAACATTTCTGTCATTGTGAAGTGTCCACACCAACTTGCTATAGGGTTCTGTACCTCACACAAATTCTTTTTATTCTATTTGTTCTTTTGGCTTTGATGAAGCTTCCTACTTTTTTGTGTTTGAATATTCTTTATTCTTTTCTTTTGTTTTCCCATGTTTAGCTGTGAAAAAAAAGAGGAGGACATTGCTCGTGAGAAACAATCTTTAAGTGAGAGACACGAAAGCTTACGGCAAGAATCTGAACGATTACTTAATGGACAGTCATTACTCAACCAGAGGGAAGATTACATTTTTCATCGATCTCAGGAGCTCAATCAACTTGAGAAAGAGTTGGAGGAATTGAAAGCTAATCTTGATCAAGAGCGTAAAACAATAAGTGATGAGAGATCCAAGCATAAAATCATCCAGGCTTCACTATCAAGGAGAGAGGAGGTAGAGACTCTCTTTTCTTTTTATGAGTTGGAACTTTAAGGCAGTCATTATCCCTTGGGGAATTTTAGTTACGTTGTGTTTATGCATTAAGGTTGTTGCAAAAAGGGAGTCTTTGCTGAGCCAGAAAGAGGAAGATGTTCGTGTCTTACAAGAACAACTTGCAACCAAGGAATCTGTGAGTGTTTTTTTCTGTCTTGTGGCTAAATTTTGTTGCTTTTGTGCAACAAGGAGTTCAAATATTGTATTTTTTTTTCTCCTTTGGAACCTTTCTTCTAGATTGCCATTTATTGCCTCATTGGTGGACTAAGCTCTCTTTTATTATTATTATTATATTACTATTGCTTTAGTTTTTCCTGTATGATTAAGTTTGTTTTTAATGGGTAACAGGAGAAAATTCAAAAAGCTATGGCTAATCAGGAAGTTTTATTGAGAACAAGAACCATGGACTTGGATGCAGAGTTTGAAGTTAAGAGGAAAATGGTTGAAGTGGAATTAAATGCTCAGAGACGAGCTTGGGAGTTGAGAGAGATGGATCTTAAACAGCGGGAGGATATATTCCAGGAAAAGGAAAATGAATTTGAAGCACAAATGAAATCATTGGCCACTAAGGAAAAGGAAATTGGAGAACTGTCGTTATATATTGAGGAAAAGGAGAAAAGCTTGAAAGCTGCCCAGCATGAAGTTGAGCTGAATAGATTATTGTTACAAAACGAAAAGGAAGAATTTACCAAAATGAAGCTTGACCTTCAGATTTCTCTGGATCTTCTGGAAGAGGAAAAGAAGGGAGTTGATTATGAGAAAAACAAGTTTGAGGCTATGAGAAATGAAACTAGTGAGCTTTCACATCTCGAGATGCAACTTAAGAAAGAGATAGATTCCGTTAGAGATCAGAAACTTGAAGTAATGGTAGAGGCTGAGAAGTTGAAGGGAGAGAAAGAAAAGTTCGAAGCAGAATGGGAATCGATTGATGAAAAGAGAGAAGAGTTGCGTAGGGAAGTAGAATGTATAGCTGCACAACGCATTGCTGTTTCCAATTTTATTAGAGATGAGAGAGAGAGCCTTGGAGTGGAGAGAGATGCAATCCGAGAGGAGTTCAAGCAGAAGTCAGAATCACTTTGTCATGAGCAAGAAGATTTCATGAATAAGATGTTGGCTGAAAGATCCGAATGGTCGAACAAGATGCAAGAAGAGCGTACAAATTTATTGTTTGATATCGAGATGCAGAAGAAAGAGCTTGAGATTTGTCTAGAGCAAAGACGGACAGAATTAGAAAGTGATTTGAGGGAAAAAGTTGAGCTCTTTGAAAGAGAGAAGAAAAATGAGCTCCAATACATTTCCTCCCTTAAAGAAAGAGTTACCAACGACATGGAAGTTGTTCATTCAGAAATGAAAAGGCTTGAAACTGAGAGAATGGAGATAAGTCTTGACCGTGAGAAAAGAAATAGAGAATGGGCCGAACTTAATGATTCGATTGAAGAACTTAAGGTTCAGCGGGAAAAACTAGAAAAACAAAGAGAATTGCTGCGTGCAGATAGAGAAGAAATTCTTTCTCAAATTGAAAAACTTAAGAAATCTGAGGTCTCAAATGCTGTTTTGGATGATGGGATACAGCCTCTTGATCTGGATTCCTTTCAGCAAAAAAGCTCCAAAAAAAGAATTTTGAAGATTCAAACATCTTCATGTGAACCCACTCTAAACTTGCACAATGGTACCAACCTTGCTAATGGGTTTCAATCACCATCAATGAAAAAAATGCAGAGCGATTACCCTCCCAGCAACACTCGTTTTTCATGGATTAAACAGTGTAAAGATATGATATTCAAATATTCCCCTGAGAAGCCACCAACTAGAAAAGACCGAGATAACCTTACGGTTGATAATGGATCTAAAACTGAGCAAAATGCAAAAAAGGCTTTAGCAGGAAGGAAAAGGTCAATAAGCAGTTCAACCACAAGTGAGGATTATATCAAACCATCTGAACAAGGCCATAACAAGAAGAAATGGAAGCAACAAGAAAACTCTGTAGGTCTTTCAGAAAATGACCTTATTCTTCGGTATACCTCTTGCCACTTGCATGAAAATTGTTTATTTGATTTTAGATTTTATATTATAAAAATGCACGTAGATCATCATCTGATTTTAAGATATCATTGACTTTTTCAGTGAAGAAGGTACACTGTCAAGAGTTTTTGGGGATCAGACTGTCTTGCCTCTAGCTGGTCAAATCCAAGAAGGTGCAGGGGAGACTGAGAAAACTAGCTCAGATTTGTCGTCCAATCTGGACAAGTCGAATCAACAGACTCCATCAGCAGATCTAGAACATGATACATTTTGGAATGAAGTGATAAAGAACCATTCAACTTCACAAGGCTTGAGCTCTGTGGCGCATGAAATTGTTCAAGATATACATGTAGAAGATGTTGGTCGACTTGCTGATTTCTGTCAGGTTACACCTGTAAGTATGAAACTTTCTACTAATTCTTTTAGTTAGCTCATTCTCTCAACCTCCATGTCTTTTAGTTTCATCTCTTTGGTCCTTACATTTTGCATGTCAACCATACTTGCTGAGGCTTGGATTGCATTGTTGTTTCTAAATTCTTCTTATGTCACATAGTTTGAACTCTCTCTTGTTTGACTTCTTATTGATCCGAAAATTTGTAGTGTTTGAACAAATGTTGAACACTTATATTCGATTCTCATTCTGGTGCTTCAACAGACTGCTGGGGACGCATGATCAGATGCTGGGATCTGAAGATGAACCATAATAGGGACAGAAATGACAAGCACACAGTTTTCAGTTGAGTGTATAATATCCTGCCATTTTCAAGATTTGAAGAAGCTTTTTAGATGTTTGTTTGAATGATAGTGTTTTGTGGGCAACTGGGAGTGGGTTGAAGTTTGTTTTTTTGCAGTAAATAGACGAGTAATGCTGGAGGAAAGCCAAGTGTGTGCATACCTGTGTGTTGGGTTTGATTGAATGAATTTTATGTACGGCAAATGGCATTGGATCTCCTGCTTGTGGATGATGTTCATGAGCCTCAATTTCTTTTATATTTCGATTGTGTCCCATCCCCATTCCCATTAATCTAATCTATCGTTGTTTTGTTTTCATCTTTTCTACAAAGTTTTCATCTTTTTATCTGCATTCCTCCCATGTAGCATTGACCAATAAAATTAGAATATGTCTAAGTTTTTTTTTTTATATTTTTTATTACGTTATCATATGATTGAATTAATTTAAATTTATTTAATAAATAAAAATATCAATAATTAGTTTTTGTTTGAATTACTTTAATTATGTGGGACACGTCGGCCGGCTAGAGCTGTCAAACGAACGCGCCCTCGGCACTCTAGCAGTCCGAGCTCGGTTCGTTTTGCTACAGTATCGAGTCGAGCCTGGCTCGAGCCAAAGCTCGAGCCCAATATGTCGGCTCGCTCGAGCTGGCTCGTAAGCTTGGCAACACCAAGCCAACTGATCCGGCTCGCAAGCCAGTTCGCGAGTTGGCTCGGTAGGCTCGGAATACTTGTAGTGTGGTCGACCCTTAGTGTAATTGCGGTCGACACTTAATCGACATTAAAATTTTGTAGGTCGACCGCATAATAAGGTGTCGACCGCTTAATGTTACAGAATGTTTTAGGTGTCGACCACGTTTATATATGTCGACCGCAAGGTATTTATCGTTAGTGAGAGTGTCGACCGCCAATATAAAAGGGTCGACCGGTATACACAAAGTGTCGACCGACGTTGTAAAAAGAGTCGACCGGTAAAATGTAACGGCTAGAATTTGCATATTCAACGGAAACATCTGGTCGACCATGGAAATACTGCAGGTCGACCGGAAGTAGCTGTTATGAGGGAATTCTATAAATTGTAGGAGTTAGCCGAGAATTTCTAACCTGAAACTCTCTGTTCAAATAGCTATCAAATCTTCGCGCTCGAAAGCCTTCTAGCTGTTGATCGTTCTACGATTCCCTTAACAATCATTAACAACTCGGTGAACGGTATCAAAGTAAAAAATTTTTTAAAAATAGTTCATTGTTTGTTATGGATTCACCGCCTAAATACGTAGAATTCGAAACGTTTCCATCTTCCGGCGATGAGGTGCAAGAAGTTGCACCTATGAATCCGGCATTTTCCGTCGGATTGACACACACATCTGCACAAGCATCCACGTCTGTCCCTCGGGCCAAGAAATCGAAAACGTCAAAAATTTGAAAACATTTTGAAATCGTAGAAATAAACGTAGGAACAAAAATAGAAAATAGGGCACAATGCAATTATTGTGCCCATCATTATGCTTATGAATCTACCACTAGCATAATGAATCGACATTACAAAAAATATCACGAGCACTTGCACTCGAAAGATCGTATGCAATTGCAATTAAACACTCTTAGTACCAGAAATTTTGTTTATTCGCATGATAGAATGCGAGAAGGTGCTGCAAAATATGTGGCACAACGAGAGTTATCTCTCTCAATGTTTGATCACGAGGGAACCGTAACATTTATACAACAATACATTAATCCAAGCTTTAAGTGAATTCCTCGCAGTACATTGCGAGGCGACATAATAAAATTGTATGAGAAAATGCAAAATGACTTGCTTCTTTTATTTTCGCATGCGCTCACGATGTCAATATGTATTACTTCTGATTTGTGGAGTGCGCCCAATGCACTCGGCTATATTGTTGTGACTTCGCATTTTATTGATGCGAATTGACAACTTAATAAACACATTTTAGGTTTTCGGAGTTCTGAATACCCTCATAGTGTTATCACAATTTATCGATACATTGTTAGTATTGTACAAGAATACAATATAAGAGATAGAATTTTTAGTATTACGTTAGATAATGTTTCCGCTAATAATGTTTGTGTTAATCATTTTGATAGTACTCAGTCTTCCCTTTTTCATATGCGGTGTGTTTGTTATATTTTAAATTTGATTTTTAAATATGACATGCAATTTGTATAACCGCATATTGATGCAATTTCTTTTATTTCTTCGTCAAACGACCGACAACAAGATTATCGAGAATTTTGTAAAGCGGCTAACCTCAAACCTAGAAAACTAAAAACCGATGTTTCAACTCGGTGTAATTCAACATATCTAATGTTAGAAAATACTATACCGTATTTGAACTTCATTTGTGATTTTATTAGTCAAAAGACACAATGTTTTACTTTAGATGTGTAGTTGTGATATTGCTAATATATTTCTCGAATTTTTGCAACTATTTTTTTAAGCCACCAAAGAATGCTCGGGAATTTATTACCCGACTACGCATCTTGTGTTTTCGTGGTTCGTAAGATTGACTTCTACTTTTGAAAGATATAAAAAAAATTGATGCATTTAATGAAATCGTAACTTCAATGAAATTTAAATTTTAGAAATATTGGCTTCAAGTACCATCTATTTTTTCATTTGCTAGTATTATGCATCCAAAATATAAAATCAATGGTACAAAGTTGATGCTTGATAAAATTTTAGAAAACCTAGGTTTCGCCCCTGTATGCAGTCCAAACACATTGCGTAGCGACCTTGCTACTTTGTTTGGTACTTACCAAACTAGATTTTCTTGTGCATGAACTCATACTTCGTCCGATGTGGCATCGACGTCGGGTGTTAATTATGGTTTCAAAAGATCGTTAAATGCTATGGATGCCATTGATGCCTAACTAGAAAGCGATGTGCATTCATATGTTTTCGATAAGAGTGAACTCGACGTATATTTGGAGTCTCGAGTTAGAATTTTTGAGACGAGACATTCGACATATTGGGTTGGTGGAAATCCAACGCAGCCATGTATCCCGTGCTCTCGAACATGACACAAGATTTACTAACACCGCCTGTCTCAACTGTAGCTTCGAAGTTGGCTTTCAGTGCAGGTGGACGCGTGTAAGAGGATCGACGGGGAAGTCTGGCACCGGAGCTCGTGAAAACACTAATTTGCATGAAAGACTGGAGCGACACAGTCACAAGAGACCAACAATGAGAGGACGCACTTGCAGAGGAGTTCAAAAACTTGGAGTTTGAAGACTAGTTGCGACGTTGTACATTAGGAGATCAAGAATTTTTTCATTTCTTGTAGGCGTGTACATTTGTGATTTCATGTAAACGTTAACAATTGTAATCGTCTGATATTTTGCACATGATTGACACTTAGATGAGTGAAAACCTAGTTGGGATGCATCAACGGTGTAGTGATGCAAATGTCGACCTTGCTAATGTAAGCAACTTTACATTCTTCTTTCGGTATTTTATTTTTCTGAAATAAGAGTAAGTGTCGACCGCAATGATACAAGGGGTCGACCGCTTAGAAATAGTGTCAACCGCATATATACGAAGGTGCCGACCGCAGCTTCGTCAGAACGTTTAGGGTGTCGACTGCAAAGTAAGGGGTCGACCACGGATCAATACAGAGCGTTATAGGGTGTCGACCGCACAATCAGATGTCGACCGCATCTCATTCCAGAGCATTTTAGGGTGTCGACCGCAAAGTAAGGGGTCAACCGCAAATCAATACAGAGCGTTATAAGGTGTCGACCGCACAGTCAGGTGTCGACCGCCAATCAATACAGAGCGTTTTAGCGTGTCGACCGCTTAGCAAGGTGTCGACTGCATCTCATTCCAGATCGTTTTGAGGGTGGCGTTCGCATAGGAAGGGGTCGACCACATCGTAACTAGGTGTCGACCGCGGGCCCCATTAAATCGCAGACCGGTGCCCTAAAATCACATTTTTCCGACGGTTTTCGACGACTTCCGACGCCCCACTCCAATTTCTTCTTGTTTTCGCCATTGTTTGTGCCGAATCGTCAAGTGTAGAGGTAGCTATCACTATTCCTCCTACATTTTACCTATTCGTTTGAAATGGTATCGACCACGCGTTCAAAAAAATGTAAATTTTCCAAAAAATCCAAGGTTACCTCTATTTCGATTCCGGAGAAACCTATTGTAGGACCCTCGTTTGATTCTAATTTGTACTTAGATTTAGAATGTCAACAAAATTTTTTATCTGATTTCTAATGCAAGTCCATTATTCCAAGCCGTGTTTTTCAACCGAGTTCATCTGTAACCTACCGATTCACGAGTTATTCGATCTTGTTGGTTTGTCTGAGCTGTTTCAATTCTAGGGACCGTATTACGAAACCTTAATTCACATGTTTTATGCTAATTTTTTGTTCTCACCAAACCCTTTACGAGTGTCTGTTATGTGTACGGAGAACGCATAATTATCACGTCTCGTAAGCTCAACGAGATGTTGAATTGTATAGGCAACGAGAGAGCCTCTCGCTACTACGAGCCTTTCACCGAGCCTCCTTGTGTCGAAACGAGTGAATACCTCAGTTTCTCCGCTCCGTTATGAAAAATCCTGACACTCACCTTCCTACCTAGGGATGGTCATAGGAATCACGTGAGTGGTATGGATTTACACGTTCTTTACCACATTTTCACTAAAACCAACTTTGACGTTGGTTATGTAATTTTAAAAAGGATGATTGTTCTTTTTGAAAACTCGTCCAAGTCAATGCCGTTCAACCTTTTGTTGACGGAAATTTTCCACCAACACGGTGTCAACTTTCCTTCCTCCGAGACACCTCTCCCGGTTAGAAGAGTCGACACCTATACCGAAGCTACCCTTGCGATGATGGGTATTGTGGAAAACACTGACGGTGAGTGGATCTTCAAAGCCGATCATTCTGGTTCGACATCACAGTCACTTCTGCGCGAGGGCGCTGAGCAAGACCAAGAACAAGAAGCTGAAGCAGCTATTTGTCCTCGTCAATCAACAACCCGCCGGATCGAGGCATTTTTGCACGACCACCAGGAATTTTTGGAGAATTCATTTGAGAGAATCCACCGACGGCTTGACACGATGGATGCCCACATCTCAACATTGGATCAGAGGTTTGACGAGGCACAAAACCGACATTGGGCTGAGATTTTTACCATCTCTTCGGAGGCCACACCCACAGCTGCTCCATCTCTATCGGACGATCCCTCTGTGAAGTTGGTTCATTCTTTTGTAATTTTTTCGAACAATTAGAAGACTTTTTTGTAATTTATTTTACTTTTTATTTAGCACAATGAATGATTTCAGTGTTTATATTTCAATTCGTACAATGCATGATTATTAATTGTTAACTCTTTCACGAATTGATTTCAAATCAGATGCTATATATGTTGAATGTTATTGATTTAATGTGTCNAGATTTGAGAAAAATCTTCTTAAAGATATTTTAGTTTTCTAATATCTTTTTATTTTCTATTTTAGTTAGGTTTATGTAGCCTATTTAAAGGCGTCCAAGTTATTATGAAAGAACAACTTTTATGTTTAATTCACTTTGAGTGTTTTGGAGAGATTTTCTCTTTGGTTCTTTGCGAAGAACTCGATCTTCATCAAGTTAATTCTTGATAGATCAAATTTGATAGTTTTGGTTCTTACCGACAAGTTTGGTCTGGGTCAAACTCCTTGTTTGATAACTTAGGTTCCGTCGGCAAGGTTCGATTGGGGTCAAGTTGCTCTTACTTGATTCAAAGGCGATCCAGGTATCTTTTTTCGCATTGTTGAAGGGTCTCGGGTTTGATATACCCGTGGTTCTCATCATATTTACTAATTCATAAAATTAATATAACGAATTAAAAATAAATTCTTCTAAAAAATTAAAAATAACTCCTAACGACAAAGCGGTAAAGGGGTGATTATTGTACATTAAAAGCCAGGATAATATTTAGGTATAAAGCGCAGCAAGTCAAAGGAGAGTCTGGATCCGGTACTCACCTCCACGTCCCTGCCTTCCCTTGCCACCCGCCGAGCTTAACAGACCAATGGAGAGCACCGCCGCATTCGCCGCCGTCAATCCCATTTTCCTTCCTCGCCTCTTCTTCCTCTTTCTCTCTCAAGGTTTCTTTCTTCTGCTTTTCCATCTTCTACGTTGACCTTTTGCTTTATCTCGTTCTTTCTCCATTTTCAGCTTCAAAAGCCTCTTCGTTTTGCTTCTCCCCCTGCTCACCTTGTGGTTTCTTCTTCGAGGCGTGATGCTACTATTTCGCATACGTACAGGTCCCATTTTTGTTTTTTTTTACCTCCAGATTTTTCCTTCTCATTTGCTCCACTTGAATGCTTAGTTTTCATATATTTTTTCGAAATGAATGTTCTCACCTTCCAATTTTTCTGGCATTTATTCGAGTACAACCCGACGAAGCGATCATGAAAAATTGTCGGTCAATCATTCTATTCCAGTTAAAAAAAGAAATTCTTTTTTGCATTTAATCTTTTGAAGGCTTCTCTGAATTCTCTCTCTTAAGTTATTTTGGTAAGTTCTTAAAAGACATTTCGAAACTGTTTGAAAAAAATTAATCAATTTGATCGCGTATGCTGCTTTATTTCTCAATACACCGATTATAATCAAATTCGAGATATGGTACCATGGGCAGAGAGCGGTTCTATGATGATAAAAACTTTTCAATCAATCCTACACGGCGGTTCTATCTGATAATGATCTCAACTTTTTTCTTTTCTTTTCGGGGATATGAATGTGCGTTAGCAATAAGAAATGATGGAGAAATTTGGATTTTTGAATGTCCTCATAGTAAACATTAAACGGTCTAGTTTTTGTCATAATTCAATGAGGTACATACTGTTATTTTTTTCCTATATAGTTTGATTTCCGATTAGATATTTAGTAATTCTTAGCATAGGCATGTTTTTGGTGCAGTGCAACAGCAGATTTGGCTGACATCGACTGGGACAACCTTGGATTTGGGTTTCTTCCCACTGATTATATGTACATCATGAAATGTTCTCAAGGAGAGAACTTTTCAAAAGAAGAATTGCAAAGATTCGGAACATTGAATTGAGCCCATCAGCTAGCATATTAAATTATGGACAGGTTAGCCCTTTTTGTTGATTTTCTTTTCCCTTTTTTCTCAATAGGAGAATTCTGTAGCTGTTGTTCTTAGACTTGATGTGAAATCTTTTTTTGAGAATTAGCAGTATCTTAGCCTGCTATTTATATTATACAAATTTGTATCTCCTCTGTCATCAATCGTTTTACATTATCAAATTTTGTTTATTTCTTCTTTGAGACTAAACTAAAGATTATATTTGAGTTGCCAATATTGATCATTGTGTTGATGAAAAACTATGATTGGTATTGTTGGAGAGGGTTCATATCATGACTGTATACACTAACCTTTTATTCAAATCTATCTTCATATGATCTGATTGTTAATTCTTTCTGCGTCTAAAGGGATAATGAGGGTCTAAAGGCATATAAGAAACTCATATTCTTCTTTTTCGTCCAGAAGAGATGCCATGTAGATGAGATCGGATGCAGAGCGGATGTGCATGCCATCACCAACTGTAGACCAATTTGTGGATGCTGTGAAGGCTACTGTCTTGGCTAACAAATAAGAACTCTCTTTCATTTGGTTTTCTACGTTTCTCATTAATCACATAGAATGGCACAATCTCTAGGTACCTCCACCTGGCAAAGGCTCCTTATACATCCGGCCATTGCTGATGGGCAGTGGTGCTGTACCTGGTCTTGCTCCAGCTCCAGAGTACACATTTCTGATATATGTTTCACCAGTTGGAAACTATTTCAAGGTTTGTTATATTATCTGATGCATTATCGTCATCTTTTTTTATTTATTTATTCCTTTTTTTTTCTTTTCAAACTTGAGCAGTATCATTGGGATCTAAATTATGCTCTCAACTGGCCTTCTTTTTTTTTTAAAGAAGGAAGCTGCTTTCATTTAAAAAGATGAAATGGTAAACATATATTTGTATATAATTCATCATCAATAACCCAAATCAGGAATTCTTAAGTTAAATAAAACAAAAATGAGAAACTCTGTAGGTAAAACGTCATAGAAAAGGGGCTGAAAGGCCCCACAATGTCATCCAGAAAGAACCCCATTGGGAATAAGAAATTTTTGCACCATCCAAAGTTTTCCTTTAATGTTTTAAATGAAAGCTATCAAGAATATGAATTCTCATAAGAAATGAACTGTGATCATTGATGGGATTTTTTTAATATTTAATAGTTTAACCAAGTTCTTTTGTGAGCCACAAATTCATCATATTAATGGATCATTACTGTTCATTCATCTATTTTTGTATGCAGGAAGGTGTGGCGCCAATTCATTTGATTGTTAAAAATAAGTTGCATCGTGCAACTCCTGGTGGCACTGGAGGTGTCAAAACAATTACAACTATGCTGCAGTAAGTTCAACTTCTACGATTTCATGTTCATGTGTTTGTACATTAAATATAGTTTTTCATCTTTGAACTCTGTATTCCAATCAGTACATTTCTCTTTGATTTTCTTGCTGTAAAGATCTAAAAGTTTGTTTGAAGTTATGATTTGCTTTTTGCTTGTATTTATGGATTAAAATAGATTTAGTGTGCTTTATACATCACTATAGAGATAGACTAAGATCTTACTGATGATAACTTTGTTTGAATCTAGTCTTTAAACGCAATCAATTTTTTTTTTTTATGATAAGAATTAATATTGACTTATCGACTTTTGAGATATGAGCTTAGGTTCTGAAGGCACAGTCAGAGGCAAAAGCCAAAGGCTACTCTGTGTTCTATACCTCGATTGTATTAACAAAAAATATCTGGAGGAGGTGTCATCTTGCAATATATTTGTTGTAAAGGTACCATGATGATTGACTTTTTATTGGTGATTCGTCGATGCAATAATCATCTTTATTCAAATTTTTTAGCTAATTATGGTCAAAACATGTTATGCTATTGACTCCTAAATCCTAATCTAATGAAGAATTCAATCTTCAAAGATTTTTTTTCTACTTGTTTGCGTAAATCAAGCATGAAGTTCATGTGAAAAAACATGTTTAGGGTAATGTGATCTCCACTCCTGCTATAAAAGGGACAATCTTACCTGGAATCACTCGAAAAAGTATCATAGATGTTGGCTGCAGCCTGGGCTTCCAGGTACATATGCTGTCATTATTCCTCTTTAAGTATGTGCTAATGAAATTATTATGCAACCACTTCTTATTTACCCTTGAACTCCCTCCCTCCTCCCACTTAGTTCTCTTAACTAGAATGTGCGCAAAGATTCACTCGATTCTCTTAACTAAGTTATGTTTGAGAACTCTCAGGTTGAGGAACGGCTTGCGGGTGTGGATGAATTGCTTGAGGCTGATGAAGTCTTCTCTACTGGGACGGCAATGGTCGTATCGCCAGTTGGCACTATCGCTTATCTAGGAAAATGGTACAATACTTATTAACTAAACTATTGGATTTGATTGAATAGTTATGAATCCAAGGACTTGACTTCCAATTCCTCGTTTGTGTAGGGTGTCTTATGGAAATGGTGTCGGGGCTGTTTCCCAAAAACGGAACCGTCGCTGACAAGAGTACAAATGGGTCTCATTGAAGACGAGATGGATTGACAGTCGAGCTTTTGGTTTCAGAAACTGCAGAATCCTTCAAGGTATTATAACTATACAAGCAGCCTCTTGCTCATGCCAGTTTCAATCTGTAGATAATGGAATGGTTGCTGTTGTGGGTGATGTACACTTGTTTCTGTGCCTCATGCAGAACTTGATCAAAACAAAGCGCAGGCTAGTTGATTTTTGTTGGATGCGTGTAGTGATTTAGAGGCTCTAGGCGTTGCTTTAAATATTATATGTTGGAATTGCTCAATCAGGCACTGGCTTGGTTTAATAAAATGATCTAATCATAGACTTTGTTCCTCGTTCACACCAAAACATTATATTATGGCGGCCTTTGAATCCTTAAAGCGTGTCTGAAAGTTGTCCATGTTTCAAACCTGGTAGCTGCGTTTTGAAATTCAGCAAAGAGTCTAGAAAACGTCTGCATTTTTGCTGCGCTTCGTGTCCACTGCATTACATAGTTTCATGATTGAGGCATGATTGCAGAGGGTGGACTGCGTCTAATCCTCTGTCAAAGTAGAGTCCACCCATTTGACGGAGAGAGAGTCTAGAGAGAGTCTAGAGAGAGAGAGAGAGGGTTGTCCGTTGAAAAGGTGCGGATCCCCATCCCACCAACTTATTTTTACGAAGAAAATAGAGGCAACATCTTTTTTGACTTTTACGAGAATTCGTCTCTTGCTCCAATAATTGCAGCGTTATCGATTAAATAATGTGGAATTAACAGAAATAAAGGTAAATTTGACTGTTTCTACGCAGGTCCCCGGCTTACTTCATACCAACACATGCATATGATCTCATGATATTCTCCACGTTACCTTAATGAACCCCTGTTCTTCTTCTTCTTTCGTCATTCTCTGCTGAATTGTTCAACCCTGTTTACTACCTTCTTTTTGTTTTTCTTTTCTTTAGAGAGAGATTTTTACTGCCCTCCTTTTGTTTTTCTTTTCTTTAGAGAGAGAAAGACGGAGAGAGAGAGATTAGATTCTGGGCCGAGGAAGACGATGAGAAAAACCTTGATCCTATATTCTGGAAAATGCTGATATCTTCCCTATTTTATACATAAAGTTTCTTGTTTTTTTCAAACCTCCTTTTTTTAGATTAATAATATTTCTGACTTGTCCAGCTATTATTCTCTCTCCCTCTCTCCCTCTCTCTAACATTCTTCTCTATATAATAATTCTTAACACTATCATTTTCAAGCTGAACTATCTTTACCTGAGGCTTTCAAAAACACACAGGAGAGAAACCATGGGGAGAGCTCCTTGCTGCGACAAAGCTAGCGTCAAGAAAGGGCCGTGGTCGCCGGAGGAAGATTCGAAGCTCAAATCTTACATCGAGCAGAACGGAACCGGCGGAAACTGGATCGCTTTGCCCCAAAAAATGGGTAAACTTTCATTCCCAGTTTTCAAGCTTTCTCCTTCTCCGGAATCTGAAAGTTCTAATTCTCAGGCCTGAAGAGGTGCGGGAAGAGTTGCCGACTCCGATGGCTGAATTATCTCCGGCCAAACATCAAACATGGAGGTTTTTCGGAGGAAGAAGACAACATCATTTGTAGCCTTTATATGAGCATCGGAAGCAGGTACGCGCTTCGAATCTTCCAACAAAAAACAGCTTTGAAAACAAAATGATTTAGATATTCGGCCGACGTAAATAAATTCTGGGAATTTTCGCAGGTGGTCCATAATTGCAGCGCAGTTACCAGGGAGAACTGATAACGACATAAAGAACTACTGGAATACGAGGTTGAAGAAGAAGCTTTTGGGGAAACAGCGCAAAGAACAACAGTCTCTTGTCCGAAGAATGAACAGTTTGAAGCAGGAGAAGAAGAACGAAAATCCTTACGATAATTTGCTTCTTCCCACCTTTGTAAACCCAACTCAGTACTGGTCCAACCAAGCTGTAGCAGCTCCAATGGTGAATTCAAGCCAAGACCCGTCTCTCAAAGATCAAACTTGTCTGAGAAACCTGATCATCAAGCTGGGAGGAAGATTTTCTGATCCATACCCCATTAGCAATTCATTGCATCAAGATTTCCAGCCTTTGACCCAGTTTCCGACTCCCCAATGCGATGTTAACAGTTCAACTCCGGCGATGTTTCAGCCGCCTGAGCTGGAGGTGGATGAATTAAGCTACGGAGACTCACTTCAATATGATGGGTTTGATGGCTTTTATGGGATGGAGATGATCGGCAGCGCCTCTGCAACAAATTCTGGGGAAAGTAGCAGCTGGTCGGAAGAAATGAAAACTTTGGTTCCTGATCATCTAATGGTTTCCCATTATGAAGCTTGTCAACAAGGGATTCCCCATCTAGATTCCGCTTTTGAGCTTGGATTTCAATAGCAACTCTGGGTAAAAAGGGTTGTAAATTCTTAAATTGGTTTCTGAAATTTAGACGAACCCTAATTCAATTATTTTGAAGACGATTCTCTCTCCAATTTTCCTATTCAAGAACATGATTCTTTCGCCTCATAGACCATAAAAACTTAAGAAAATAGACTCGACTTCAGAAATGAGCCTGACATGCTATGAATTTATCGTCTTTGTGTCTGTATTCATAGTTCCTATCCATTCGGAAGAAAATAGGGTTTCATTCTGAAAAAGAGAGAATGGTCTTTCTCTCTCTAGAAGTGGGGTTGAGTGTGATTGAATATGTTTCCTAAAGCTAGAAAGGTTGTCGTCGTAGTTTGGATATCACTTGCTCGGCAGCGTAGCGTCTTGGCATCAAAATCATGGCTCCATTCTTTTATTGTTTTCTGCATTTGAACGGCAAATAAACCCTAACTTTTAGGGAATTCCACTTCCTTTTAGTTAAAATCCATTGCACTTGCTTCCAAAATACAAGCACCAAAGGTTAAAAAAAGACCTATCTCTGCAATTTCTTTTCATTTTCTAGTAGGCGTCTCTAATGATTTTGATTAAGTGGTATTTTCAACTAACGATTTTAAAAAATTAAATTTTAAGAACTATTTCTAGTTGGCAATTACAATTTTTTTAGAAACCCAATGGATTTTCAATTAAATAATACTTTATTTTATTTAATAATTTGCCAAGCACTTTAGGTTATGGCCATACGAAAATAAATTTATTTGAAGGTGTCCATATATATAGTAACCTCTTATTCATGGTCATATTTGTTCAATGATGTCGGTAAAAAAATCTCAATTGTCATGTACCAAAGGTTGGCTTAACTAAATGATGTCGCTAAATGTCTGATTGCACATGCAAATTCAACCAAAGACTTTGCAACGAAAGACGACTATAAATCAAACGTCAAATACAACTAAGTAAATGTTTCACTAAGTTTACATATATCAAAATCCAGTTCAATTGATTTCATACAAGCGAAACTAAAGAGGATTCGTGATCAAATGGCTAGAACCTCTCCAGAGGGGCTATCTCCATTGGATTGAGTTCAGACAAATAGTTACTCTTGTTCTAATTTAGAGACATAGTGATGGTTGCCTAGCTCAATAGACAGTTTATGGTAAATGGATTCAAGTAAACCTTTTTTTTCGTTTCAAAATAGCATGGTTCAGACCGTTGCAGTACCAAACGATCCAAGCGAGTCCGCGAGCCGGCTCGCTCGGATGCCAGCACTAATTTTGAGGATGTCTTCCCTGAGTAGCTTCCCAAGGAATTGCCACCACATCGAGGGGTAGAACATCAAATTGATCTATAATCTAGTGTCGTGCTACCAAAGCTGTCTGGTCAAGTTTTCGTGGGTGACAACTCACAAAATAAGATTTTTAAAGGAAGCCATACAATGTTTAAAAATAGTATAAAACTCCTATCTCAACTTGAACCCTTCAACTACCTTAAGTACCACCCAAGTATGTCATTTGTTCCTCACTTTTTCTATATATATATATATAGAGAGAGCCTGCCAATGGCCTAAGTGAACCAAAGCTAAACCTGTGCTAACGAATAACCAACCTGCAATGAATAGAGAAGGTATAGTAATGCATCAACGTTTTCTTTTATGAGTAAAATTCCCTCAGTCAAGCACACAACCTAATTCATTTGCACTCATGAATCATTTATTTTTTAATCCATTCATTTTCACGCCATCATTATCTTTTAAATAATATTTTGTTAATTTGTTTAATTCTCTTTGTACCATACCGTAGGGATATTATGAAGGTAATTTGGTGTTATTGATGGTCAAAGTATTTCACAGTGACTCGAGTCGAGGGATCGATTAATAATAGAACACTTGATTTTCGTCCTTGTGGATCAAGAAAAAGGGGGCTCAAAAAGTTTTGGTTTGATTTTTGATTATTTAGACTGCAACTCAGCCAAACCAGAAAATCAATATAAACCTTAAAGTCTCAAATCCAAACTAAGACTTTGATTGGAGCTTGTGTAGCTTTTCAAGACACTAGGCAGCCACTTAGCTCCCATGAAAGTACAATATAAATGTTCATTTTCATGTAATCACTCCCTCGTACAATTTGATATTATTGTACAATAATATTTTTCTTTTTTTTTACCCATAAATTTATATTATTGTCCATGTTAAAGTGTTGAGTTAATATTCATACGATTTTTTGTCAGGTTTTATCTCAAATCATTTGTACAAAGAGAGATCCGACTTATAAATCACTACCTGAAACCATAAAGTTAATACAATTTTTTACCTTGATTTTGAAATGTTCTTACTTTACTTTAGCGAAGATCTTGACAAAATAAGTCGCAAGAGACATGTCCGCGCCAAGCAGAGACGCGAGGCTACGTAGCTGGTTCTCAAAGCACTTGATTGTTGACTAAAAGATGATTGGACGAAAAATAATTGATTGAGAAGAGGAGACAAATTTCCACAAACTTACTACGAAACCCTAAAAGTCCAAGTCAACAGAGCACATGAAGATGGAACGCACTAAGCTGTGAAGGATAATATATAAATCGAGGAACATATAATAATAGGTCAAGTGTAGGAAACCTTTCGCTCAATCAAGTCATCAGCTTCAATAACTACTTTAATCAATCAATATAACGCAAAAATATGAGCAATTTTCTGTACACATAGAAACACGCATCCATACATGTATGCATGTAATATACATATAATATATATATATATACACACACACACATATAATACCTATATATATATGGGCAAAAAGACAAGCTGAAATCTTCCAAACATTCTCTACAAACTAGAAAAAGACAAGTACTTTGCAACCATCTGAGATGCAGCAGAATAACATGAGTTTCTGTTTGATTCCTTATCCCCCATCTTATTCCTCATACTAAATAAAATATACTTTTACTAACCATGAATTTCTTGTAAATTCAAGAAAAATAATTGAATTTATAAAAATGATGAGGAATAATCCTCGACGAGAAGCATATCATAGATTAAATAAATAAATAAAAAGAGGCCATTGTTTCAAAGTTCCAACGCAACTTTTTAATCATCCATTTAATAAATACCATTAAAGCTAATCAATCAACCTTGATTAAGCTCACTCCCTGACAAATCCCCCCCACGACCTTAGAGCATGCTTTTTTTTTATATTTGATTATTTATTTAATTCATGAGAGTGACACTCACTAACATAAATCTGATTTTCCATTCAAAAAGTAGTATTTTTTCAATTCATATTATGAAATGACCTTCTTGGCTATCTTACAATATGTAAATCTTGGTATGACTTGCGTGGCATTCATCTATATATTAGCTTTATTATAAAGAAGAAACTTAATCTCTCCGCATTCATAAAGCTCATTTAATTAATGATTAAATGATTACTTTATAGTAATTTGGGAAACTCGAAAGTGAAACATCAAAGAATAACCTGGATAGAAAATTCAAATCTTGTAATAAAATGGGCCAAATTAAATCAATAAATGATCCAATCAAACTTAAGATTCCAATGGGCTTTGATTCAGCACTTGTAGGGTTTCATGATTAAATTTGTTGAATAGAGAATTCTTAAATAGTCAGCAATTCTACAAATTTATCAATGATCCCATAAGACTAGAATTATTAAATTTTTATCAAAGTGGTCGAGTATTAATTTTTTTGATAATATTATTATATTTATTTTTAAAAATTTCCAGACATTAAAGACTAACTATAAGTAGACAATGGGAGGAAATGTAGGATAGTTGTTCCTTACGGTCATGATATCATAGACAAAAGGACATGACATGTCTAAGGTGGAAGCGGGGCATCAATTTTTCTTTGTTATCCTTATCAAAATCTTTCAATCGTGTTGGTAGAACTCGTACTAGTGCACAATTATTATCTTCCTTTACGACATTTTAATCCGACCAAGAACCATGTGGGGAAATGATACAAACTTGCGTAGAAATACTTGCCAAAACTAGATTTAGAATTTTTTTTGACTAAATAATGGTTAAAGAACATAAAAAAATTAATTACTAAACTTTATCGATGTCTTGAGTATAATGATGGGTTGTTCTGGTTGACCCATCTCTGCGAAAAACATAAAAAAACCCTGAAGTTCAAAATTTTATGGATGTAATTCCTATGTGACCTTCATATACCTTTGATCATGTCAAACCACATGTTCTTCAACAGACCCAATAGAATTCGAGATCAATTAATTAGATTTATCGTATTTAGTAAAATACAATTTGAACTCAATTATTGGATTTCAAGGGGTTGGGTGATTATATACAGATTAAATAATGATACAAAATGGCGTAATTGGCCATGAGAAGAAAGACAAAAGGCTAGGCAAGAGGACTAGGGTAGGGCACAAATGGAGGACAAATATAACCAAATAATCATTCAAGTAGAGGGACAACAGTCTTGATGTGGAGCCCTCGTGGAAGCAGAATTAGGGTTCATGGTTTGTGAAGGTGGGGAAGGTGGGTATGGAAGCCATTATATTTGGAGGCTCTGTCTATGTTACTTCTATTGCTCATCCATGTCCTAAGTCGGTGCTACCGTCGTCCAAACGAGATAAGCAAGGCTACTCATTTATGAACATAAATAAGCTCTTGCTCTAGTAGTTTCTTTATAAATGGAAATTAAGTTTTGAAATATAAGCACAATAAATGAAAGACAAACAAACAGATCAGGCCAAGTAAATACTAAAAACAAGGCTCGATTCACCTAGGCTAATGAGTTAAACAAACAGATCCTAACGATCATACCAAGGAGAACAGTCAACTCAAGCTAGCTTGTGAATCAAAGTCAAAGAACTTATTTGAGAATGCTGCATCTCGGGCACGATGTATGGCAATTTTATTTGGTTTTGACCCAGACCGAATAAAATCACGGTTCACACTTGGAAACCGGACACGATGAGGTATCATTTTGAAACAAATCAAAACAAGGCCCGTTTGATCAATTTGTGTTCAAGAAAATAAAAAATGAAAAGGAAAATCCCAGAAAAAATAAAATTTATTCATTAGAAGAAATCAATCACCAACAGGTGCCCTAGCTTTCTTACCGTTGATTTTATAAAATCACGATAAACGAATTTTCAGAAAGAAATTACATGTTGGGACTGGGAGAGATCAACTAATCGTTTGGAGCCTAGGGTTTCATAATTTCAGATTTCTTCTTTAAATCCTAAATGATATTTTGTACATCGTCAGAAGTTCTGGTTTCACTGCAAACAGAAAATTGAACCAAAGACTACGTCTATATTTTAGATTCAAACAAAACCAACTTAATTAGTTGAATTTGGGTGGAGACCTTGGATTAGTTCAATTTCGCTAACCCATAGCTTTCATCTCTAATTAATACACATATATATAGATATAAACTTAATTAAAATACTGTCGTCTCTCATGCGTTATTAAATGTAATATTAATCATGTTGGTCAGTATTTTTTGAAGTATTTAAAAAAATTTATGATTACAGTATTCACAAACCAATTTAAAAACCTGAGCTCGAGCTAGAACATGAAAGAGATTGGTGACTAGGGCAGAAGTTGGTGAAAGCACTGAGTAGATAATTATCCACGTCGAGAATACCTTTTATTCAATGCTCTAGTTGTCCAAAGGATCATTTATTACTTCCTATTATTATAAAATAAATAAACAATTCTTTCATGCATTTAAGAAGGAATTCTAATTAATCTTGTATTTAATCAAACAGCAATAAGACTAATTACACAAGAATGATGAACTGGACAATCCAGCAAAAACCTCAGTTTTACAGTTTCAATCCTCTTCTTGCGAAAACTAAAATTAAGAAATTGAAGAAAATGGTTAATTCGATATTACATGGTCGGCTATCGTTGATCGTGGACGCGCCGCTGATCCTGAATCGATAGACGAAAAACCCACTTCGGGAGTAGCTTTTTGGCCGAGTTTTTGAGGGCGTGATTGTTGTTTTCTCGATCGCCGGCGCCGCCGTCGTAGGACGACGCCGTCACAAAGGCTTTCAACCGTTCCATGGCGAGGTTCAATGTCTTCTCCGTCATGTTGGCGAAGCATAGCCGGAACCACCCTGGTTCGGAGCAGTGGCAAGACGATCCCGGCGAGATATTCAGGCGGACATCGTAAACTATCTTCCTCCATAGCTCCAGCTCCGATTCGAAAGTGTTTGAGCTCAGCAATTGCCGCATGTCGACCCAGCAGAACAAGCCGGCGTTGCTTTTCAGGCAGCTTATTCCCGCCTTTTTCAGGCCGGAGACGAGCAGATTCTGTCGCTGTTTGAGCCTTTTATGATTCTCGGCGAGGTAGCTTGCGGTGAATTTCTTGTCGGAAAGCATGGCGGAAAGAAGATATTGAGTTTGGGAAGAGACCAATCCAAAAGAAGACATTTTAGTTGCAGAAGCTACAACAATGGCGTCGTTGGAGTAAATGGCACCAACGCGAAAACCCGGCAGACCGAGGTCTTTAGAAAGGCTGTAAACCAGATGAAGTCTCTTCCAAACGTCGTCGTTTCCGAGTTTTCTTTCTTTTAGAACTTCAATGGCGGATAAAAAACCTGGAGAGGTAAAAACTGTGCCGGAATAGATTTCGTCGCTTATCAAGTGGATTCCTTTTTCAGCAACAAAGTCGATCACCAGATTCATTTCGTCTCTGCTCATCGTCTTCCCCAGCGGGTTCGACGGATTGGTGATGAGAACACCTTTGACTGTCAGATTGCGATTTTCTGCTTCTTCATAGGCTGATTTTAGGGCCGATTCAGTGACCTTGAAGCCATTGCAGCTGGAACAGTGGATAGGAACAATCTCAACCCCAGTTCTCCACTTCAAATCTCTGTCGAATCTGCCGAAAGAAATGGTAAAATGTTCAGAGAAACATTCATGGAGTCCATGCATGGCTTTGAAAACGTGATCTTAAGCTGAAAGCATACGGACCCTGGATAGTAAGGGGTAGGAAGAAGAAAGGCTTCGCCTGGTTCAGCAAGACAAAAGACGAGAGTTTCGTTCGCAGAAGTTGCACCGGCGGTCAGGACTAAGCCGTTTGGATCAAACTCCACTTTGTTTCCTCTGATTTCCGACATGAACTCCGACAAGGCCTGAAAGATCATCATTGAACCAATCAAAACAAAATCCCAATGAAAAGAAACCCAGCCCCGAACTAATGTTGTGCGCAGAAAGAGCACCTTTTTAAACGAAGGCAGACCATTGTAGTCCTGAAAAAGAGCAAGCTCTCTGAAAATGGATCTTCCATCTCTTCTGAAACTCGCTGGTTCTGGGTTCTTGGATAGCCACGACTCCAGCAGATCAAAAGACAGCTGAGCAAACAAAGAGGAAGAAGATCGATCAGACAATAATCCAACAGGACAAGAACAATCATCCTCAAAAGCACAAAAAATTACTTGATTCTCTGCAAGTCCCATCTGAATAATCCCTAGAGGATTGAGAGCCTCATCGAAGGGATTCTTCTCGTACTCCTGCCATCCAAGAAAGTAAGAGGAGTCCTGGCCGTGGGAGTTACACGTGGCCTTTCTCGATAGAAGCTTCATGTCCAGGTTAATACTTAATTAGAACTGGAGGCAAGAAATGCAGCAGGAGTTACAGGTGTTGCTGGGTAGATGAACAAATGGCTGAAATATTAATGGCGGGATTATCAGAGAAGAAGAGCGTCCGAAGCGTGGAGGGAAGACTGTCCATTGCGTAGGACTCGTTTATCTTATTTATAGCCATGAAATAGAAATGGCGAACCAAAAAAAAAGTCATCGACTTTTGACCCCGACAAGCTGAAAGGGCCTGTCCCTTTTTTTCGCCCTTTTTTTCTAAAACATATAACTCCAAATAAATAATCCCATTCATTCTTATATTCTACGCGGTTTCTATATTTGTATTCTTTGTTCATTTATATATGAAGGTTGATTTTGCTTCGGAATCGCATGCACCTCGACGATTATTGCGATGATCTAATGTTTGAGTAGGAGTTCGATGTATGGACATGTTAAGTAGGATGATAGCAAAGGCTCTTTTGCGAGAATTTTAGGGACCATTTGATTTTGACTTCATGATCCAAGTAAACTATGAGATTTGATTCCTTGCCAGAAAGATACATAATCTCACATCATTAATTTTAAATTTCTACAAGTAGTATACAAAATTTCTATCTAAAAACATGATCTTACTAAAAAGATAAATTTTGAATGTTAACCTCACTAAGTCTAGTGATTCTTTTCTAGGTTAGAATGATCAAGATTAGGGTAAATTGTAAGGGAATCACATAGAAAATGGCGTACAAGCTCATGTTTTTTATTGTCTAGACCAACTGGGTGATCTATATCTAAGATTTGATTTTATGATCGTACAAAGCACTTGACCCAGACAAGCCAGGGACAAGATTGTACGAGAATCGCTAAAAATACGAGTCAAGTAGATTGCTTTCCAAGGTAAAAAAAAAAGCCATAAAACTAAAGAAGAAAAAATAAAAGTGCAGGAGATGAAGGAAATGGGAAAGAAAATGGTGTGTTGCAGTCATAGTCGACATGATCTGTTTAGAGAGAGGTGGAGGACCCGCCCGCACGGGCATAACTCAGTTGGTTCAGGAATGATAGATTTGGATCAAGAGTCACGGTTCGAAGTCTGCATCAGCACAGTGTGGGAGTTTAATCCTCCATTGTTGAGGTTGCTCCTTGTGGTGTTAGGTAAATGTCTCTCATCTCTGGGCTGTTGAGTCACCGTAATTAATTCTCTCACATCTTGTCGGGCTGGAGTGTAGGGGGTCCTGGAGGCGAGAGATTTCGCTTTTTGGATCAAGAGAGGTGGAGGACCCACTTTGGTCCATTCAAAGATGGACTGCAAAGTGCAAACCGTGAGATGGGGCCCGTCTGCTCCCCAATTTCATGCCCATGTTCTCTCATTTCCATGCTCACCTGTGAGCTTCCCCTTGGGTTTTGTTTTTCATCTTCGCAAATTATTGATGTGAAGTCAACCTAAGGATCACTAGTGTGTGAGGAAGGTGGTAAGGGGTAGCATACCCTTCATGGATCCTACCCAATACCCATAATTAGGAGCTCATTAATTGGTCCCAGATAATGCTCAAATTAAACTTCGTTTTCGACCTAGTGGTTGTGGGGTTGGGTGCATTACTTCGCATATTAAAACCAAATTTCTTTTAATCTTATTCTCGAGCTTAAAATCATCATTTTGTTTTACTTGTGGCGACCCACCATATGATTCTAAGAGCTTAGTATATACCAAATCACTTGAAATGATAAAATTTATAGCCTATCTAAGTAGTTCTCCTCTCTACGTAGCGTAACACATTTGACATTATAAATGCATGAATAAATTTGTGAGGACTTGGGCAAAAGTAGACGATTTTGTACTTGGAGCACTGAATTACGTTACATTACTAATACTTGATTTTTGCAATAATGTTACTACAATTGTTATGATGTTTTTAATAATGCGCAAGTGTGACAAACAACTTTATGAGAGGAAAAGGCTAAAGAGCATATGAAATTATGGCATCACATTGTTTTAGAGAACTAAATGACATGATTTATACGCAGGATCTAATCACTAACATGTGAAACAGCTTGTGACAAATTTTCCACGAACAAAATAATGTAGATCTAAACATAGAACAAATCATTCTGTGTTTGCTTATATTTGTTTGGGATGATACAAACAATTTTAATAGAATGAATTATGTTTTATATACCAATATAAGCCTTAAATAGATAAACTCATTTATTGCGTTATTTAAATTGTCATCCTATCCGCTAATTCGAGGCATAAATACACACAAGTCTAACAAATAACAATAATGACCAATGTCTTTGTCAAGGGTCAGAAAATGAGTAAGTTTATGAGATTAATCAACATAATCATATGATTTGAAACTTAATGAACCAAGGTAATCTTGGAAAGCAAGAATTTTGGGAGTAAAAAGATGGCAAGAGGCCCATAATCTGAGTGTAGATTTAATGACCCACTGAAATAGAAATTCAGAAAACCTACTTTCATGGTGATTAATACGAAGCACATGGTTGGTAAATCTTTAAACCTTCTGCCCCTCTAATCATTTGAGGAACAGAACAAGTTTCAGGAGCACCTAGTTTTAGAGCTCCCGGATTTCTCTCATTGAATTCAGGGATTTTGAAAAGAATAATACATATTTTACCACAAAAAAAAATTGATGCTTGCTTGATGGCGAATTGATCATTCTCGGTGTTTATAGAGCATTGCATGCATTCGGTCGAAGCTTCGGTGAATTAAGTTTCAATCTTTTATAAATAACCCGTCTTCGGTGAATTAATTTTCAATCTTTTATTATGTTAACGCAGTTATCTGTGATTGAAGGTGAATTTTTTTTTTATGAAGAGTTATTCACATCGCCAATGTTGTATTTCGTTTCATACAATACGTTGAGAATCAAATAATAATAACACTAATAAGAGAAAAAACACAGAAATACTACAACACTATAAACCCATTTGATGCGTCAAATCATCAAAATTTTGTTACTACAATAGTTGAGAATGAAATAATCTAATTGTGAAAAAAAATATACGCCGATGCACATGAACTCTGAGATTTAAGTGGAAAACATTAAATGAGAATAACAACGAAATTTCACGAAGTCTTTGTGCATTGAATTTTATAGTCCAAGCATATACAGAGAAAACAAATACACCCTAATTTTGATGCAGTGCCGACCCAACTAGAATTCAAGTCACAACAATTTTTACACAATAAATTTAAGAACTAATTAAGTGTAATAAAATAAATAGAAACGTAGAATCTCTCTTCAACTTGCTGCAGGATTATATGTTTGTCAACTGGACCGATTGACATGCAAATTGTGGGAGAGAGCATAGTTTATGTCACGGTGCTTTCGCAGGTTTCATGTACTTCTCTTCCAGACGATCGGGGTCGCATTCGGCTCGAGAGTAGAGATCGAACGAGAGAGACATGTTAAGCATGGTTACGAAGGAATCAATCGAGTGAAATATGTTCATGTAGGGTTAAGATAATGGACCGCGTGGATTGTAGAAGAAAATGGGTTATTAGGGCATGTGATTACCCCTTACCCTTTACTACAACAAGAGGACCATTCCCTTGTTTAGTCTTAATGAGACAACCAACATGATGCTCATCACGTTGGGTCATTCCTCTTCCACT
Organism: Begonia fuchsioides; assembly: GCA_003255005.1. Lineage (NCBI taxonomy): Eukaryota > Viridiplantae > Streptophyta > Magnoliopsida > Cucurbitales > Begoniaceae > Begonia > Begonia fuchsioides. Next base: position 54,801 of record QAOC01022730.1, on the reverse strand, counting down.
CTCTAAGCGACCCTCTCCCTTTGGGACCATCTCTCTCTCTCTCTCTCTCTCCCTCTCTCCCTCTCTCTCTGACAGCTAAGATAGAATACTAACCCTAAATGCTTCTTTCTCTCTCTTTCAAGCAAGGCTAGAACCATAACCCCTAATGTTTCTCTCTCTCTCTCTCTCTCATACACTCACACACAACTAAGATGGAACACTTACTATTGATGTTTATTTCTCGTTACTTTAGTTGGAGACGGTGATTTTGTCTTGTTTCTGCCCTCAAGATTTGGCCTTTGCATGGATGCATGTGAGTAAAAGAAGTATTGGCTATTCCTCCAAAAGAAAAAAAGAAAAGAAAATGTGAATTTACCCTCTAATGTCTTCTATATAAACTAAAACAATCAACATATCTTTCGTAGATTTGATTGATCAACATATAAATTCAAACAAATAACAAAAAGCGTCCAAGTCAAGGAAAAGTAAGCTTAACCACTTGACCATTTATAAAATACAGCTTCCTAGGCTGAGTCTCCTCTACAAGTCAAAAATCTCGTCTTCTCTTTGACAAAAGATCATTGTGGGTCCCATCAGATAAAAATATGACCAATTCTTTTTCGCTTTTTTTGTTCCCAATGTAGAGAACTCAACATGGGTCGTTTAGATTTCCTATAATATGCTCTAAAATCCAAAATTGAGAGATAAAGGAGGCGACTTGAACTACCCTAACCCTGGAAAAATGAAAATCCAACTGAAAGAGAAAATAGGAAACAAGTTGAGTAGAGTCAATGGGTAGACTTTAATGGCTGAGGACCACCGTTTTTAGACCTCTGTCCTCTTCCTCTTCTACTCTGATGCTGCTTTGTCCATATGGAACCCTAGACAATATCACGACCCTTGGCTCTCGCCTCTCCAACACTGAACCAAAGCAAACTAGTGCTCTGCATGTGCTTTGAAGCGTTTTTTGAAAGATTATCATCTTGACAAACATGTCGAAGTAAGTTCAAACACTTTAATTTGTAAGCGTACAAAAATTGGTTTTATGTTGACGAATGGCCGGATTGGTTCTCGCCACCAGCTTCAAATATAGGGATGGAAAATCTGGTTAAAAGTTAATTTTTTTATACATATTTGAATTGGTTTCAATTATTGATTAACGAGATTGAATCGAATTTTGAGATTTTTGGCCAGTTTAAAAAAAGTTGATTCAATCTAATCAATAATATTAAATTAAAATATAAAAATAAAATATGTATTATTCAAATTTAAATTAAAAATAATAGAAAAAATTAAAACATATATTATTTTAATAATTTAAATTAAAATATTATTATCAAAAATAAATTGCAAAATCTGCAATCGATTCAAATCAAATTGAAATCTTTTGGGTCACTTAATTGATTTGGGATTTTGAATCAAATTTTAGTTCCACCTCTACTCAAATAATGGACTTTCTCAAGTACATAAAGTAGATAACACTGACTGTCATTGCAAGACTCTTGTTGGTTCGTTAGAGCCATGGTAAACCAATACCCAAAACTCCCATCAACAAAAAAATGGAACTCCCTGCAGTGTACAGAATAAATTTTGTAGCTGAATACAAACGTTTCTTTCCTCCCCACACATCGATAGAAGTAAATAAACAGAAATTAAATCGAATTCCCACATTAGAAAAAAGAGCAAAAGATCTCGAGACAAAAAGACTAGAACCAGGCCCATCAATGTCCTTCGCATCTCAATTTTTTTGCGAGGACGCTTGCCTTTATAAACCCCGACAGATTTATAACTTGCATAAAATAAATACCATGTGTAACACAATTTCAAAATATGAGGTCCAAAAATAATTTTAATTCAAGTGCGAAACGCAGGAACTAAAACATGAGAACCATACATTAGATGCTAACATTCAGTAACAACAGCAATGGGCATGCAAGAGGGGCAAAATCTAGAACAGAGAACACAAGCATCCAAACTTAAAAGCATAAAAATTCACCAATATTGTGCCTCCTTTAATTGAATTAATAAAATATAAATAGCATGCTTCAACACCATGAACGGGATTACATGGATGCAATTGCCGGCGAAAAACGTGTTAAATCAAATTCCGATCCAACACCCTAACTTACATCTTCAGTAGACAAAATGGGAAATGGCTCTTGATGAAGAAGAATCTTTCAAAATAATCAGTGGTATGAGTTGAGATGAAAAACTTGGCAGCTGGGCTTGTACGATTTCTTGGATGCAGCTAGATCAAATTTTTTAGCTGCTGCATCGTTCTCTTCCAAACTCGTCTGCACAAAAAATCGAATCCACCAGGACGAACTTCGCATTTTGGCCTTCACACAAAACGATCAACATTAGTCGTGCCTCACCGACAAGAAGTACAAGAAACTGTCGAGTAATATGGAAATAAACAGTCATGAACATCATTTTTTTCAACTTCAACTTGTATATAAGTAGAGAAAACCAGAATTATTGGTCAGCAACTAACCGGTCTGCCAAACTTTGACAGCTCAGCAACCTTTGCTCTCTGTTGACCGGGGGAGCCTATGGGTGAACAACAAAACCATGAAGTAGCTGTTTAGTCCAGACAAATTTATAGTGCTGAAATATAGTAAAACAAATTCTGAAAAACATGAGGCTAGACTCCTCGAACGAGAATGGACAACCATGGGACTAGAAAGAGCAATATATTATAATAAATGGGTAGCAATATATAGAAAATGGTAAAGAACTTTCTCCATCTTATCATAATAAATGTTTGCAGGAGATTTTGATGCAAATATAACTGTTTCATCGAACAGAAAATGACCAAAACATAAAACAAAAATAAAAAGAGACAACGCTAAACTGGGAAAATGGCCAAAACAAAAAATGAAAAAAAAAAAAAAAGACAACGCAAAATTTGGAAAACACCAGGCGGAATGTCTGGAAAATATAGAGAAAATTTTCTTGGAGACGATATTCAAATGATAATCCCTAACAAAAAAAGGTGATGAAAGTACTTACATTACCCTATAATATATAACTCAGATTACTAAATTAATCCTCCAAATATATTCATAACAGATTTCAAGTAACTTCTAAAGACTGAAGTCAAGTAAGATATAAGTATCATAGGGAAGTGTGTGCGCATGAGAAATGCTTGTTACAGAAGTTATACAATCTTTTAGAATTACCTGCAAAAATGACTAAACCATCAGAAGATACCCTAGCCAACTCTGGAAGAGTTTTGTTTAGATATTTCGGAGATAGGTAGTCCAATGCATCCGACACAATAACAAGTGAAAATGACTTGGCTCTGTAAGGAAGAGGAAATTTAATATCAGCCACACGAACGTTGCCTTTGTACACAAGTGACTTGCAGCTTCTATCAGCATCTTCAATGTCATATGGCTCCACGCCCCAGGCTTCAGTTTCTTCCTCTTTTAATAACTTGGATATGACAAAGCAAGAATCCGGACCAACATGCAGAACTTTGCGCATGCTGTCACCATATGCTTTCTTTAAAATTGGAATTGCTCTCTGCAATTCTGCAGTGCATGAAAAGTCGCCTGCAAAAGAATATCAGTTTGAATGTGTTGTGTCCACCTTTTCATCCACTTAAACATTGCGTACAGAAGCAATACCAATCATTTGCTTTCTAATGCTTGAAATATTTTGATAAAATAATAGAATGATTCAAATTTAAAGACAAGAGGTATACGGATGGAAAAGCAGTTGCATAGACTGGTAATGATGTAAGTCCGGAGCCAGAAAAAATTCTTTTTGAATTAGTTAAGATAAAATAATGATACAAAGTTGCAGACATGTATCATCTCATTTTGTAGTATTTTTGTCTCATAAAAAAGAAAAAAAATTTAAAAAAATCAAAGAAATTTCTTATCATCAAAATGGGAAAGAAAAGAATTAGGAAGAGCCGGAGAGATATTTGCAAGATTCAAATCACAGGAGCTAACTGATACAAGCAGTCACCAACATATGGTTTGCTTTATTTAATTTCAAAATACAGTAAATTTTCTAGCACATTTTTATATTAAAAGTGTATCCTTTCTTAGAACAATCAATAAATATCACATCAAGCCACTTAGCCCAAAACTTGGTTCCCTAGCATTGCTAAACAACATAAAAACGCAATTCATTGCCAGGGGATACTGAACACAAATTGACAAGTAAGGTAAATGTCAACCAAGAAATAAAATTACTAAAATGTGTAAGAAAGACAGCCACAGAAAAATATTACCTTCATATTTACCGAAAGATCTCCAATCACCACCGAAAAATCCTACATTGAGATATAGTACTTCACTTGAATCAGGATGATAATAAATAAATGATTAATCATGCTAAGTTAAAAAATTGGAGGGAATTTAAGCATCTTATGGCTTTTTCGTTGATAAGTAATGCAGGTTCCCTCCCATAATCACTAATTAGTAGATTAAATATTCAACTTAAAGAAGACCAATCAAACCTGAGCCACTGTAAGCAAACGCAAACAGAAGGAATGCCCCCTGAGAATTACAAACAGAAAATAAATAGAAACGAGATATAATTACGACAAAAGTTGTACCATTTTCAAGGGTAATGACTGTCGTGTTTCAAATTAGCAGTACATTTTCAAATGTGATATCGAAGTTTAAATTTAGCCGTAGCAAATCGAAAAAAAAAAATGTACCAGAACGACAAGAGCTATAGATATCAAAGGTGAAGATTTAGATTTTGAATGCAGGGCCCCTGCAAAGGGAAAGCTGCCGGCCCGGCGGGTAGAAGTGACTGGCCTCCTTTGCATGACTATTTGGATGGAAAAGTACGAATCTGACAACCTCGCTATAATCTGGCGGCGATAACAGCAAATAGTTATATTCCTAAGGTCTAGTAAAAAAAACCATCATCTAACGCACTAAATTACTCCATCATAAAAACAACAACAACGACGACAATTAATACAACAGAAAGTCAAAAGAGCGAACAGATCCATCAATTATCCCCATACAAGAAAATGTCATCCATCCCAATCCAAAATAGGAGCACAAAACTATAAACTGAGAAATTTTCAAAGATAAGAAGACGAAAGAGTTCAGTTGAGAAGGAGCGGCAGAATGCAAAGGAAGCAACAGAAATTCAAAACAATGGGCATCGCGAAATGGATCGGGAGAGGAAATCACCGGAGATCAGCGAAATCGGTGCTGGATCTGGGATCTGCAATCTTTCTCCCTCTGTTTCGACGCACTTTCCCTCTCTTCGTGTTCCTCTTGTACGGAGCTCACGCTCGAAGAGATAGTGAGACGTTGCGTCGAGGCCTGGTAATGATCAACGGTGAAGAGCGTTCCACGCGCGAAACCTTACGCGCCCACCCCTGCTTTCAACTTTGTGTCGGCCGGTCCGCACTTAATGAACCGCCTGAGTTGGTCCAAGATTCACTTCTTAATTATAATAATTAACTCGCATTACTACAAAGATTAAACGTTAACTTTTTCCGTGAGGTATGAGATATTTGTAATTCATGTTACTAATTTTTTTTTTCAATTAACACGTTAAATTCAACATAATTTCAATTTCCTTCCACGGCCGATCTGAATTTAATGAACCGACCAGATCGACTCAATATTCCTTTATTATTTATAATATTGAACTTAACTCATATTAATATAGACATATATCAATCTACTCATCTGATAAGATAGTTTGCATGGAATATCTTTAGGGATGGGCAAGGTCCCATCTAGTATGGTGGTGCAATTTCAATTTATTTAAAATAAATAAATATATTTTTATTATTATATTTAAGTGATTAGACCGTAGTTGGAATCAATTTTATGAGTTCATGTCAAATTTTATTTAGTTTTGTTAAGTTCTATTTAATTTTAGATTTTTTTTGTTTGACCACAATCTAGTTCTGTTTTACCGTTTAAAAAATTGAGACCAAAATAATAAAAACTAACAATTTCGATCCAACTACGGTCCTAATTCAATTTTGCCGAACGTTAAATACCTTCGTCTTTTTCTACCAATGAACACATTGAACTAAATGTAATTTAAAGATCACATCATCATTGGTCGTTGTAATTTTTATTATGTTACGTTAATTTCTTAGATGTGGATTTAATGTTTCTTACCTCTTCATCACCCCAATTAATTTTTCTTTTCAAATTATGGCAGGAAAGAAGTTTCAATTTACCTAAATTTAATGTATTGCACACTAGAGATGACAAGTTGTCGGCGAAAACGACATCAAATGAAGCACTGACAAGGAAGGAAAATTCACATTTCAATTTTAGCATAATCAAGGGAACAACTAACGAAAATTTCTTGCATTTTTGGGTCAACCATGGAACATTCATAAAATATGCAATGAATGCTGCATGAAAAGGGGAGGAGTAGAATGCACGAAACATGCATTAAAACATTGATTCTCTGATCCATCAGCTCCACAGACGATTGACGAATGGCAGTAATCATTCGAATCTTAAAATTAAAAAATAATTGCAAAAGAAAGTCGACTTTTTTATAGTATATAGTTCAATTATCATGTAACAATCATAAAGAATGCGCCCCACTTCTCCTCCACTGAACTAGCTGTGAGGAGCCCCAAGAAAATTCAATGCATTTCAAGAGGAGAGAGAAAGTGCTAACCTTTTGTAGAGTTGCGTGTACCCTTGAGATCGTGAAAGCTGTGCCTGATCTTTCGGGCTGAATATCATATGTTTGGAACAAAGGCCGTAAACAGGAGATCTAAACTCACAGCTCCGACCAGATTGAACAGACATAAGTGTATTTTGAAATTGATTTTGAACCTTGGTTTGTAAAGGAAGCAACACGACCTACATCAATAATCAGAATGAAATATCGATTTATATTGTTGCAGAGGGCCTCAAAGATTCATATGCATTAACATAAAAGATGGCAAAGCTCTCGAAATAAAAACAGTGAAAAGCAGTTTAGGTGATTTTATCCATTAAATTTTGTTTTTTACTTTCCTCGAAATAACCCATTTTAATGGGCCGATTAACATTAAAAAATTTGGACCGAAATTGGTTTCAAAATTTCAATTATCCTTATCACCTAATGACTAAAACATCACAGAAAAACTAATCAACCAAACTTTAAAAATATCAACTCAATACAACTTATGAGAGCAAGAAAACGATTCACGTCTTACCTCCCAAAGCATAAACACCTCCCTAAATGTAGCACCTCCATGAACCAGCCTTACGCCTATGAATGATGAAATTCAAGTTCACTGAACAAACAATCTTTTCCTTCAAAGATAGAAAAATCCTGATGAACATAATAACTTTAAAATACTCATAGGTTCTCTCCTCTTCCATTTTTCTTCAGCGCAAAGCTCCTAGTTTGCGCCTACAATCTTTCAGACAGGTTTCTCATCACGGTCATTCCATACAATTAAACCAGCAATGCCAATCAAAACCACCATCCATGGCTATCCGTCTCCAGCAAAATTCACAACTGTATTTCGATTTTCATTATAGAAATATTATTATGTCCTCGATGTTTTGTCACCTAAATCTATTGTTCCACCTCCTATTTTCTTTTTTGGTTGTCGGTCTCATTGATTTCTATCATAGAGAAATGAGGTTCAAGAAGATGCAGGGAAATCCAGATGTCCAACTTTTTAGCAATAAGAGAACTACCATTTGAAGTAAAATTCAGCACAATTTTAGCAACTGATCCAACTAGATCCAGGTTGTTTTGTTGCTTTGGTTTTATTCTTCAATCTCCTTATACTAGCTGCCTCTTCCCATTGACCTGCACTTGCATAAATATTGGCCAAAACCACATAAACAGAAGGGTTATTGTGTTCTTCTTCAAGAAGCAAATCAGCTACAGTCCTCCCCAGCCTTAAATTACCATGAGCTGCACAAGCACTGAACAAATTCCACCAAATGTCAATTCGTGTTTTGAAATCTTTGCTTTGAGCTATTCTTTCTGCCTCCTGAACATCCCGGCTTGACCAAGAAGGTCAACCATGGCAGATAATTGAGTTCCTCCAGGGTTAATGCCATAAATTTTCATCATTGAGTTGAAAATCTTGCAAGCCACGTCAACTAAACCAGAATGGCTACAAGCAGAGAGCAGGGCATTGAACGTGGCTTGATCTGGTTTGATCTGAGTACACTCGTGCATCACCTTGAAACAATGAACAGCCTCCTCCCCTTTTCCATGCTGAGCAAAAGCAGATATAAGAGAATTCCAAGAAATTACATCTTTATAGATCATCACATTGAAAACTTTAAGGGACCAATCTAAATTCCCACATCTCGAGTACATGGAAATTAAAGCATTGCCTAAAGAAATTTCTGAAATAATCTCCCGCCTAATAATGTAACCATGAACCTGTTTTCCAATTCTTGTAGCCAAAGTGCAAGAGCAGATGCTCAAAATGATGCAGAGGGTGTAGACATCAGGCTCGATTTTTGACATCAAAAGCTTGGAGAAAAGCTCTAACCCTTTTAATGGTATCCCATTTAACAGAAACCCAGAAATTATTGTGTTCCAGGAGATCAAATTTTTAGGATGGATGAGATGGAATAGTTGGTGAGCTTGATTGATCTTCCCTAGCTTTGAATATGCAGAAACTAAGGCATTCAAAACTTGAACTTTGAATATAAGGCCACTTTTTGATGTAAGAGCTTGGATCATTTCAACCATTTCCAGGCATTCCGAGCTTGCTAATAAACTTCCAATGCTAAACTCGTCTGGTTCAATGTATTCCCTTTGCATTTGAATGAAAATAGAAATAGTTGATCCACTTAAATTGAACTGAGCAGAGCCTGAAATCATCGCATTCCATGAAATAAGATCCTTTTCTTCCAATTCCTGAAAATTCATTACCATCAATGGGTTGGTTTTTGTTGGAAATCTATGAACAAATAAAAAAACACAAGGGATTAAGCTTGTTTATTCTACTTATATTTATTTATTGATTGAATAAACCCGGGATTTTTTTCTACTTGACTTCTTCCTTACCTTAATTTATTCTTTCACCTACACTTTTTTTTCTATTTATGTTCATTATCTCTACCGTGCCAATCCAACACAACTCCGTAGTTTTTTCTTTTTTTATTTATTTTCTCTTTTTTTTGGTTGCAGCAATTTGAATACATAGTAATGGCGGAATTGCTCACAGAAGTATACATTTGTAAACTGGAATTGAGAGCTTGGCAATGTAGGTGGCAAGCTGCCATTGTTGACAAACACGAGCTCATAAGACTCACAAATGTAAGCTCAGAAGGCTTCAGGCCAGCCCTTTGCATATCTCTGAACATTATCAACCCCTCTATATCCCTTCCTCTGCCAACCAAGCCATCAATCATCACGTTAAATGTAATCTCATCGCACACTCCATTTTCAGCCTCTTCGAATACTCGATATGCATTTCCAACATTTTCACAACTAAAATACATAGTGAGCAGAGCATTAACCGCAGAAGATTTGGAGAGAAACCCAGTTCTAATTACCAATGAATGAACCTGTTTTGCAAAATCATAAACTTCGAAAGAACATAAACTCAACACACAAGCAAAAGTATACTTATCAGGCCTAATACTCATCTGATGCATTTCTCTAAACATATTAATGGCGATTCCATTGTGTCCACTCATTGCACATCCCGTCATAAGTCATAACAGCATTCCAACAAGCCACATTAGTCATCGGCACTGAATCAAAGATCTCACGAGCATATTCAATTTGCCCCAATTTCACACAAGCTGATAATAATGTTGTCCATGAATAAACATCAGGGAGCTCGATCTCAGCAAAGACCCTCTTCACTGCATTCAAATCTTCTCCCTTTGAGTAAAGCAAAAGCAGAGTGTTAGATACGTGAGGATAAGCTTGTAGCCCAGTCCTAATAGTGTGGGCGTGGAGCTGAGAGCCAAATCCAATGTCAAGGAGGGTTGAGCAGGCTGTTAATGCAGTCGAAAGGGTGTAATGGTCCGGTCTGAAGTAGGGTGATGAGTGCATTTGAGTAAAGAGATGGAGAGAATCCAAGAAACGACAAGAACGATTGAGCTTCGACAGCAGTAGATTGTTCTCGAGTAGATTCTTGAAAACACTCTCTAAACCTGTTGCTATGCTTTGTTTCGCATCTTGGATCTTCATCACTGATATTCTTCTTCCCCATAAGGATTGTGTTTACAAAACTAATATTACCATTGACATGTGACTGATAAAAACTGCTGATTATAGTTGCCACATTCATAAGGTATTTGGAACCAGATGAGTGCCCTTAAATTCAACAACGTAAGAGAATTGCGGTGAGTTCTCCTTCTCCCCGAAGTCGTTCCATACGATACAGCTGCACAAATGGTCAGCATAAGTTCGATAAAGACAGAATCTCAACCAAAATATCGAAAGACCTTAGTTTCTTTAGAAGGAAGAAATTCAATTCAACCGAGAGGGAAAAAAGTAAAATTGAGTCGAGGAATAGAGGAAAATGAAGTCAGGATCTACATTGGATTTTCCCAGACTCGCCCCATCAATCCTCCCGAGGATGAGGTTTTTTCTATAAACTCTCGGTCAAACAGGACAAGCCGGCCAAAACCAAACAAAGCCAGGATTCAAACAAGCTCTTCGAGGATCCCTTCGGTGAAGAGCTTGAGTTCCTTCTCAAATATCCAGAGAAGACAAAGAAGAAAAGACGGAATCAATAGAGCATATTGACTATGAGAAAACAGAGAAACCCGAAGAGAGGGATCTAAGCGGCGGATTATCCATTGCTTCCGGCAACGAACCTTGCAGCTGCAAAGAAGGAAACCATCAACGTTAGAGACGCCGATTAGAATGGAATTAGGGTTTAACGGTCCAAGCTTCAATCGGTGGGTCGGGTCGGGAGACTTTCTTCCAATTTCAAGAAGATATTTAATTTTCGGTGGTTCGGGTCGGGAGACTTTCTTTCAATCGGTGGGTCGTAATTATTTCAATTGGATTTCATAATTCTTTCTTAATTAAATTTTGGGTAATAATCAATTCAAATTTCGAGATATAAATAATCAAGCAAATCAAACTTTAACAATTAAAAAAGGCAAATCGAACCAGCTTGTAGCAATTTGAAGGGAGATTGTCCCAATGTCCAGTACTAACAACGTCTCTAAATTTAAAATGCTTCTATTTCGCTTAAATATTTAAGAATCCAAAAGTTTTACACGTTCACACGAATGTTTATCTGTGTATAATTGTATTTTCACATTAATCTTCTACTGATATGTTGCACACCACGTCGTCACCAAGTGACGTGTAATTTTTAAGTCTTGTTGCAACTTAATGTTAATGATTTTATTTTAATTAAATTGTTTGAACTTATTTAATGTTTTAATAAAAAATATGTTTTCAGAGTAAATGCGGTAGAAATGTCGCAACCATACGAATAACATCTGCATAACATATTTTATGTGATTTTGAGTTGAAATCAAAGATATTTTATTTTCACATGATTTTGTTTACCTGCAGTATAGATAATTAAAGAGAATTAAAGAATTATGAAGTTCTCGTGAAGAGGGGAAGTCACGTCTAATTATTTAAAAGTTGTTATATAAAAACAAAAATATCTTTTGAAATTTGAAAACTTTCTAAATTTCAACAATTTTACTGACTGATTAACAAACTGAGTATCTATAAAATAAATTCAGATCTGCACAAGCTTGGTGTAAAATTAGAGAACTAGATTCACGATTCACTTCGGGAGTCAATCTGAGGCGAAGGTCGACGACAAAAATTACAATGTCGAGATAACAGAACTGTTCAACCAACGGTTTTTGACAACGATGACCATATTTCTCTCCTATTTGCTTTTGGTTTTAACTTCCGTTGATGATATGAATTTTCTATAATTGTTGAACTATTTTAGTTCGGATAAAATTAAGATTTTTCGTACATAGTTTTATTCAGGAGACTTACAGATTATTTATTTAAAACTTGATCTGATAAGTGAAATGATTTGACTTTGGAGGGAAAGAACGTAATCAAACAGTGGCAACGAACCAAGAGAAATTCATTGAATTCCTTGGCAAAAACCAGAAATTAGGTGTAATACCAGTAAATTTTTAATAATGGTTTTATTGTTAATGTTATTGATTTTTTTTATATAGAATAAATTATAATTATTAGAGAATATATATATATTTAGTTTATGCAATGTATAGAAAAGTAATTGAATAATAGATTAGAATAGTTGTTAAGATTTAAAAGACTGATTGACTCAATAAATAAATAAAAAATAGTTAACTCCTAAAAGTTAATGATATTTAATGAAATTACGTCTTTCTATAAAGTTGGAATGAATACTTTAATGACCAAAGTGGTGTTAAAATTTTGATAATTAAATATCTATAGCAAAAATTATAGAATCTTGAAATTGAGAACAATTGAACTAGAACGAATAGTTTTAAGAAACCTTTAATAAGTAAGATTTCAATGACATTTAATTAATTTAGTTACTTTTTCAAAGTTGTAATAGACGTTAAAATAAAGAAATGAGTTTTTGAACTTTTTAGATGATTTCCTACTGATGTGTAAAAATCATTAAAAATATTCATAATCGTGACATGCAACTTATACACGATATGAATGAAAACCTAGTTGTATTATTCAAATTATGAAATTAATTCAAACGGAGAATTCATAAAACAAGGCACTTCCATGATCTTACAAAAGAAAAATTAGTTCATAATGAAAATAAAAAGAACATAAAATAAATGTTCTAAATTCATATTACAACACTATAAAAATGATTAGATTAACCTAGCGGTTTTCAAAACTTCAGTGGCGTGCCGCGAGTTCTTGAATCAACCCAAGTTTCTCTATTTCGTTTGGTCTCCTCCTGCAGATCTCTCTCCATATCCAAAAATGAATGATTTTTATCTTAATGATCTTTGTCTTTTAAAATCAACTTCAGTCGTATTTTTCCTCTCTAATCACTTCTAATCTCATGATTTATAAAAATCTTATTATCTTTCCCATCCGAATTGATTTGCTATTTAAAATATTTCAATCTTATCTATTCCAAGTTCTTTGATTCCAATTATAATAATCTATGCACACTAGAAAACTACAAGACACGAAAATTACGATTTTTGCATATTTTCATTAACGACCCGGTGATCTTGTATTGCAGTGCAATTCATGGTTTTAATATCATAAGTTTAGATATGATAATTAGGCTTTTATCAAGACTTAACAGGAAAACTTTTGGCCAATGGTAGACCTTCCATGAGAATGGAGCGGAGGTCGGGAGGGAAAGAGAAGCCAAAAGGCAACTCAACGGCGCCAAGCTTAAAATTTGAGATACTTATTGACCAATGATATGACGTCAAATTCAATAAATTGAGCAAGTTCTTGACCTTTACCTTTTCACTACCTTACTCTCTTCCACTTGTTCAATCCTCATCTATGGTCAGTCTTACTGCACTTGTTCATTCCTAATCTTAGATCAACCATAGTTTATGACAAAGGATTAAACTAAACATATAAAAATAAAGGGTAAAAAATGATTCAACTAATTAAAATTAGTGTCATAGGGAACCTTGCAAAAACTACCATGTTTTGTGTGACAATCGATAAAATTAAAAGTGTAGTGTGTCATTAGAAAAATACTCATATTTTTAGTTATAAATCAATAAGATTAAAATTTTAGAATGTCATAAAAAATATCAATAAAAATTCTTTTTTCGTAGCAATTCAAAGTCCATATGAAACATTTTCATATATGTATTACTTTTATTAATATAAAAATTGAAACCTGTGTCCTCTCATGCACCAAAGCTCGACAGCCTACTTTTTTCTCTCGTGAGTCGTGCCTGGTCCCCTTGGGACATTTGAATTTGGTAGGGCTAACTCTAGAATTAATTTATTATTTTACTTTTGTCACCAATCAATCACAAAATAAATAATCAAAAAAATGAAAATTTCACACATATGCTTATAACAATAGGAACATGCAATAAAGATACAACCTTATCATTACAGACTAGCTATTTACACGTGCACTAATAGCCCAGACTTTTAGATCACAAAAATTGGTCCTAAAGTTCATAGCTGGATGGGATTAAAGATTAGTATATAAACAAGTTAAAGCCAAAAGACACAAATTGTTTGTAAAATGTTAGTTCTTAACACTTAGCTCGTCATTTTGAACGAGGTTCGCTCTGGTCTTTCAGCATCACCACCACTTTTCTCATGGACGGCCGGTTGATGGGCAGCGCAGTGGTGCAGAGAAGAGCTACGTTTATGACCTTCTCCATCTCTTCGTAATTGCTGCTGGACTCCCCCAGTTTCGGATCTACAATTTGGTTCAAGCTTCTCCCATGGCGTCTTTCTTCTTCTTCCTCCTCTGAAAATGGCGAAGCAGCCTCTGCGACCCACTTCACCATGTCCCTGCTCTCCCCGAAGAAGCCATCGTTCGGCCTCTTTCCCGTCACTAACTCCATTAACAGGACTCCGAAACTGTAAACGTCGCTCTTCTCGTTCACTTTCATCGTGTACCCATACTCTGCGAGTGGTTCAGGGGAATTCAGTTTTGTTACTCGACTTTTTATAGAAATTAGGGTTTTGATGAGATAAAGAGTTCTCACCGGGAGCTATGTAGCCGTACGATCCTGCAACTTGAGACATTGGGCCAACGCCGCCGCCGTCGCCCGCCGTCCGCTGCAAGGTCTTGGCCAGTCCGAAATCAGCCACTCGGGGGACGAAATCCTCGTCCAAAAGTATGTTATTGCTCTTCACGTCCCGATGAACGATCGCCGGATCACAGTCATGGTGGAGATAAGCCAGTCCCTGAGCCGCTCCGACGGCGATCCTCGACCGCGTCACCCAATCCAGAAAAGGGCCTCCTTTTTCACCATGCAGTGCGTCGCCTAAGCTTCCGTTCTCCATGTACTCGAAAACCAGGATGCGGTCTCCGTCAACGGAGCAGCAGCCGAGGAGAAGCTTCACGATGTTCCCATGGCGGATCCTTCCCAGAGTCTCCAGCTCCGATTTAAAGACAGATTCATTGTCGGCTTCTTTACTTCCTCTCCATAGTCTTTTCACCGCCACCGTCTGACCCGTTTTCAGCTTCACTTTGTAGACCCGGCCAGACCCTCCTTCGCCGATCAAGTTCTGACTTGTTAGATTTCTAATAATCTCTTCCTCGTTGAACCGGAGCCGCTGAAAAACGGTGAGCTTCCAGGCGCTTTTGGATCTTCCGGCGAAGACCCGCCACTTGGATTTGAGGACCCACATGAGAGACCCGAAGAGGAGGAAAGCGAGTATAGATAAGACAATTACTGTGTAGAAATAAGCGGGTTTGGATTTCGGGCAAATGGGCAGCAAGTTCAAGTCAGGGCTACATAGATCCGGGTTGCCCATTAGGCTCGGAAGATACAGTTCGTTGTTGAAACCTGAAGGAACTTCGCCGGACAGTCTGTTCCCCGTTAAGTTGAACAGGTTGAGTTTTAGCTTCGTCAACTCCGGTGGGATTTTCCCGGTGAGTAAATTTTCCGACAGATCTAAGTACGTTAAAGACGGCAAATCTCCCAATTGGGCCGGAATCTCTCCGGTCAAGCGATTTTTTGAAAGATTCAACTCGGCCAACTCTTGCCAAGAAACAACTGTTTTTGGTATCTCGCCGGAAAACATGTTCTTCTGCATATCAAGCGTCTGCAGCTTCTTCAGTTCGGTTATACACGGCGGAAGGTCGCCGGAAAAACTGTTTCTGCTCACATCTAAACGCGCGAGTTTACCCAACTGGCAAATCTCGGGAGGCAAGCCGCCGGAGAAGTTGTTACCAGATATGAGAAAAGCGGTGAGTTCGCGAGCCATAGAAACGGAAGGTGAGAGTGGGCCCTCAAATCGATTATTTTGGAGCTGAAGGTGTTCGAGCCCAGGAAAGCTCCAGAAACTGGCCGGCAATTCGCCGGAAAGTTGATTGTTCTCGATTCTCACATAATACAGAGAGCTACAGTCCCCGTAAGATTCCGGCAAGCTTCCGGAGAAGCCGTTGGTAAAAGTGATCAAGCGTTGAAGCTTTTTCCTGTAACAGAGGTATTTCGGCAACGCCCCGGAGAAACTGTTGGTAGAGACATCGAAATCTTGCAGGTCGGAATTCCGGCCGAGGTATTCCGGTAATTCACCGGAAAAGCTGTTATTAAAAAGCTTAAGCTCTAATAGATTAGGATTATCGGCCAAACTCAACGGGACTTCACCGATGAGAAAATTGTCGTTCAGATTCAAAGACTCCAGCGGAAGTCCAGCAAGGTTGTCTGGCAACTTCCCGGTGAGGTTGTTTTGCGAGAGGTCAATTCTGAGGAGGTTAGTCAAATTCCCAAAGCTCGGCGGCAGCTCGCCGGAGAGTTGGTTGTCGAAGAGCTCCATCTGAACCAGACTCAGTAATCCGCCGATCGAATAGGGAATGGCTCCGGAGAGAGAATTTCTAGATAAATCCAGGTTCTGCAGCAATACAAGCTTTCCGATCGAGTCGGGGATGGCTCCGACGAGATTAGCGAAACTCAGAAACAGGTTTTCAAGCTTAGTCAGATTCCCGATGTCCGACGGTAAAGAACCGGCGGCCATGGAAGGATTGTAAGCGAGCTCCAGCCGAGTTAACTTGGTGAGATTGCATAAGAACGAAGGAATAGAGCCGGTGAGCAAATTCTGGGAGAGAAAGAGACCTCGAAGCTCCGGCAGTCGGCCGAAACTTGCTGGAATATCTCCGGTGAAGTTGTTGCTAGAGAGATCCAGAATCAGAAGTCGATCAAACCCCGGCGACAACTCCGGCAATTCCCCGACAAGAAGGTTGCTGCTGAGGTTCAGCAGACGTAGGGTTGAACAGAGAGCGAGAGAGGGGGATGATAGGGAGCCATTGATGTAATTGTTGGCGAGAGACAGATTCTGCAGCGTCGGAATCCGGCAGAAGTCGAACGGAAAGCCACCGGCGATGTCAAGGCTGGGTAGATCGATCGAAACAACGGAATTATTGGAAGAACCGCAGGCGACGCCGGCCCAGCCGCAGGGATTCTTCTCGCTGTTAGGAACCCAGTCGTGAAGAGCGCCGTCGGGGTCGTCCAGCAGAGAATTCTTAACCCGCAGGAGAATCTCGTAGTCGTTGCCCAAAGAAACCGCCATAGACAGAACCTCGAAGAAGAAGAAGACAAATAGAAGCACGGATGTTCCCCATTTCAGAGAATTCATTTTCAAAACTGCATGACTCGAAACTTGGAGCCCTGATTCAGGCAGAGAGAGTTTTGAGTCGATTTGAAGCCACGAAAAGGTAACGATTACTGTGCAGAAACCGAGCTTGGAAAAGGGTACCCATGGCGAGAAAAATCGTGGGTCGGCTGGAGGAGAACTCGAAGGTAATCACCATCTGGAGAGAAAAAACTTGATTTTCTTACTTTTCCAAAAAAACCCAGATTTGTCGGAAAATCAAAGATTTTTCAGGATAAATCTCAGGACGTTAAAGCAGATTGAAATGAGGCCCGTGCGTGTCACTGAAGAACAATGGCGAGACATTTAAACATGACCTTGGACTTTGGAGTCGCTATTATACCATATTTTATGAACTAAAAATTGTTTTAAAAACTGATAATTATTGTAGGGATGGCCTACGATAGAAAAAGAAAAGCATAATGTATAATAATAATTAAAATANATATAATATATAGTTTTCAAATGGTCATAATTTATACTCTTCAATTTGCTCAATTCAACAACCCTCAGTTAGTAAAAACTCTTCTCTTGTTAAGATTAGAGAGAATAAATTGTTTAGGAAAAAATTGAAAAGCGGTATAAAAGAATTATAGTGGTAGGGTGTCTGTGAAAAATACTAAATTCAAAATATTCATTATTAAAAAAAAACAATTTGAAGTATTTACTTCAAATATTCTCATACTTCAACATTAAGTTGATATTTCTTCTATGTTTTATGAAGATTTTTTCGTATATTTAAAAAATATTTAGTGGATAACGATGCAATTATTCATATAAAATTGCCTCATCAAAACACGTTCACTAAAATTTAAAAATTTAAAATCAATTTATGAAAATGATTACTTGAAGGAGGATTATATTTATTGACCTCCTAGTCTTAGTCCTTTATAATATTGAACAAGGTTTCTTTCATCTTAGCCAAATGTTGGATACTTCAAGTTTTTTTGTGTCATTCTTATTTTGTTCATGATATAAACAAACGAAATAGACAATGACAGATAATACAATAATATTAACATTATTAACCATAAATAATGCTCAAAGCCATATCGTCATCGATTATACGTAATTGTTACATATCTGAAAGCTCAACACAGATAGAATTGTCTCCATATCGTCCACAAACGACATAAATTTTCAATCGCAAAAAAGTTAAATTTAAAATAGAGGAAGATTTGAAAAAAAAAAACATAGAGACTCCCTATCACAGAGACATGAAAGAGAAATATTTAATGCAAACACAAAACATAGCAAATACAAAAACATTAACTCGATAACCAAATTCGATATGACAAAGAACTACTAGAACTAGGTACTCGGCCTTAGAACATGTTTTACTGTTATGTTTTACCATGATGATTTACCATTATCCATAATTACTTGAGAGATAGACTTGGATTTGTTGGCATTCTTCTTTTTCTTAATAGAGCCGGTGTCTTTCTTCGCCAAGATCATTATCTCGATCATTTTTTCAAGCGAGAGAAAATAAATAAACCTCACCAATATTATCGATGAAAATTGGAACTAAAGTAAGCGGTAACGGGAGGCTTAGGTGGATTCCGATGACCTAGAGACTTTCCGTGCGAAAGTTTTGGATAAAATATTTGTAGTTGCTCAACCAAAAGAAGTGCACCCAAATTTTATCTGCCGCTAACAACATTTTTGAGGAACGGCTTGCGTATCTTGTCGTAATTGCTAAGCATCCTAGTGAATGTAAAGATTCGATTATTTTGAGGTATAAATTCTATAATCTAGATAACAACCATATGAATATATGATCCTCATTTGCACGTTTTGAGTGGATTATACACTTCATAACTTGCCTTTTGAGAGAAGAATATAGGCTAAGTTGGCCACTTGTTCTAGATTGGGTTAGTTTCAACACAAGACAAGCTTTTTGAAGATCCCTTTCACACACAATGATCAACCAACCCACTATTAGACATATGAGTACTCCTATTCATATCTGCAATCCTACTTTTTGACCTAGTTCAATTGGTCCATTATAACCTTATACCTTTTGATAATCAGGCATATATAACTACTTTATGCTTTTTGATCAAATAAATTCATTAATAGGAAGCAGTTACCTTATTATAAACAATTTTTTTCGTATATACACATACCAATTCCGTTATTTTGGTCAAGGACCTGTGTTATTTTTAATGTCACTAGGACTGGACAACACGAACCGAACCTTAAGGCCTGATCTGAAATCGTAAGGTCTGGGCTGGGTACGAATAGGATAACGGGTAAACATATAGATTTTGGGTTTGGGTAAACAGGTAGGGAGTCCGGGTACCAGATATTGTTAAAATACCCAATACATGTGTTTAATACCCGTAGTTGGTACTTTAGAATGGATTTTTACGATTTTTTCAATGATATTCTGTTTTTTTTTTCATCAAAACCCAAAAATACCCGGATCTTGCCCGGAATATCTGGATACGGGTAAGCAACATTTCGGAAAAGTTTAAATTTCAGATAGACCAAAAAATACCTGAATCCTACCCGGAATACCCGGATCTGGGTATTTTTCTATTTTTTTGGGTAGGTCTGGATTTCGGGTATTGCTTCATACCCGATACCCAAACTGGTCAGGTATTTTTTTAAAAAAAATATCCGGTCCATCTACCGTTTCCCACCCCTACTCACAATGTATTATTTAAGATAAGTATTAATGGGCATGCAATAATTAGAGGTGTTTGTTCCGTGACACAATAAATTTTAATCGTAAAAGTATTAAGTGTTTTTCAACTAAATACCTTTGATTTCTAATTGTATCAATCGACCTTTTGAAGTTCACACCATTATCCATTTAACAAAGAAAAAGAAAATGAACGTTAAAGGCTAGATTTACATGGTTCGAACAGTTGTCCTACGTCCACCAGAAAAGGCAGATGCAATCGATTACTTGGATTTTACTTTCTACCACATTTGAGTAGGGACTTTTCTCCATGAATTTCATGTCTTCATCTGTCTTGGGACTTTGTTCACTAGTTAATTTGAATGATGTCATATATGAGCTCTTGTATGTTTCATTTTATTCATGCCGAACCTCTTCAGAACTTTCACCAAATAGTCCTTCTAAGATAGAGTAATAATCCCCTATTGTATGTTCTCCCAAATCTTTCATTTCAATTTTCTAGCTTAAAGTCTACTTTAAATCAAATAGATCTGAGTGATTCCCTCCTGCCTTTTCTAGCCTTATACCTTGGCTTAGAAACACCTTCACTGTCTTCCTTTGATTTGTAAATTCATTTGCTGCCAATTATTTTCTTATTGATTGGCCTTTCAACTAAAGACCAAGTTTTATTCTTTAATAGTGATTGAATTTCTTCATTCATTGCATCTATCGACGGTTTAGAATCTTGGTTTGATACTTCCTCCTTATAATCCAAGGATCGACGGTTTAGAATCTGGATTTGATACTTCCTCCTTATAATCAAAGGACTCAGATCTAGCCAAGTCTACAGAGACCTGCAGTGCATATGTCATGATATCAGCATATCTCATTCCTTTAACTTGTTTCATAATTCGTCTAGTTCTGTCCCTTGTTAATTGATAGTCGGTTCTTCTTCCGAGAGTTGTGGCTGCTAGTCCGAACTACCAATAGCTTCAACTATTAATTGCTTAGTCTTATCATGAAGCTTGTCCATTTAAACTGTTGTAGCTGGAGTGAAAATATGTCCATGCATCTTCTGTTCGGATTCTTTCTCCTTTGAAGAAAATCTTTCTTCATTGAATATGACAACTGAGCTCATAGCAAAGTCGCAACCCTTTACCGCTTCTTGCTAACCTAGCAAAATTCATTTTATAGCTCTTGTCTTATATAACAGTAAGCTGCACATCCAAAAACTTTTAACATACTAAAGGTAGGAGGATGTCCACGCCATTTTTCAAAGGGATTTTGAAACATAGAGATGTAGAGGAGCTCAAATCAAGCAACTAAGCTGTTGTTTTACGGCTTCAGCCCAAAATTTTAGAGAAATATTGGTGGCGTACCTTTTCTAAGATGGTACGATTCATGTGTTCAATACGTTACTTTAATTATGGAGTTGATCTGTTATCAATCATCACTGTGCAATCTTTGGTGACTCTCATTGAACTGTTATCAATCTTCACTGTGCAACCTGCGATTGAAACTAGATTTGTCTTCAATGTCGGAATGTATCTGACTTTTTTGTGAGGTCTGGATCTGTCCATCAAACATCTGGATTTCAACATGCCTTCACCTTCAATGTTACAAGGTTGATTGATTCCCAAAAGCACCTGACTTCCTGTAGTTTCTTTAAAATCAATCAACCAATCCTTCTTTAGAGTCATATGAAAGGAGTATCCCGAGTCTAGGATCCAAAGATCACTTGATTCTTTTTCGGATCCTACTAGGATCCTACTAGGATCCTACCATAGCCTTGCTCTTGTTTATTCTCTGCTTATTTCTTCTTTCGTTTAAAACAATTTCTGATCATGGCGAAAGAATATGAAACGCTATATTTACGTCGTCATTCGGACGGTTATCCTATGTCCACGAGGAAAGGCAGATGCAGTCTACTACATAGCAAGTAAACCAAATACAATTTGATTTAGCGAGAGATTTCTCTCAAAACGCTCATGAAGTTCATCTCTCCGGCGATAGCAATGACCAGACAATGATCCTCCTTGTGAATCCCTCAAGGTAAGAATTCTTCTCTTCTTACAATTCAATTTTGAATTTTTGAAACGTAAATATCAATTTACTCACTGAATTATAAGGTAGTTGCAGCTGATACCTCGTACTTTAAAATTCATAAATTTAGCCCTTAAAACTATACTATATCTTCCATAGACACTACCTCTTCTTTGTTCTTCCTAAAGGCCAAGGGCGGCAATGCAGCCGACCAACTCGACGGCCTCCCTACTTGCTGAGTCGATGGACTTTGCCCAATCGTTGGCCGTATCTCAGCCTTACCAGACCTAATGTTGGGATTGTAACTCCGGCCCGGGTTTCAATATTGTCTTTGATTTAGCTCTGTTCTGACTTCCTGGTCCTTTTTTTCTCTATCTGTAGAAAATTGGTTGTTTGTCATCAATTTTTTGGAAGATCTACTAGGTTTCTTGGGACCCGCTTCACTTTTGTGTGATTTAGCTATCGTTTCTGAGTAATCTCTTCTTCTTTCTGACCACTTCATGTGTCTACATCTCCCATTGAAGCTGTGCTTTGGGATCTATTAATGCCTTTGGTCTCCGAGAGTTTGAAGTTGGGTATAACTTCCAGTAGGTTAAAAGGGTAAATAATAAAGGTCATCATGTCACGTGAGGGCTAATCGACCCATGTTTAATGAGTGAAGGAATATTTTTTAGTTGAAGGATTAAATTAACAAATTTTAAAGAAGGAGGTATTTGCTGCAATTACACCATCGTACAAAGAGTATATTGCTAATGGTCCTTTTTGATCTACTCCATCACTTTCAATTAGGATGACAAAAAGTGATAAAGTTTCTTTACAATTTTAAATACCTGGAGATAGCATATGGCGAACCCATTGTTGCTTCTGTTTTGGATGAGATACCGAGGTGAACTTCCTTTCGAATTATGACCAATTGTTGGATTTCAAGTTTAAAATCTAAGAATTTGGTATGGGTCGGTACGAACGGCAACTTTGAACAAAACTGTATATACATAATGATAATCCTATATGCTATGTTTACACCTAAAGAAAGAAGTTACAAAGTTAAGGTATACCATTTAACATCAATGTGACAACGAGCAATGCAATTCTTTCACACTCCCACTAAAACTTACTCTAGCAAATAGGTGCACTTCTTACGTTACATAGACGTAGAGCCGGCAAACGAGCGAGCTGGCTCGCCAGCTCGCTCGGCCGGCTCGTCTTGCTGTCGAGCCGAGCCAGGCTCGGACCGGAACAGTACCGAGCCTGGCTCGCTCGAGCCTCTCCGGCGAGCCCGAGCCGAGCTCGTCGAATGAGGCTCGCGAGCCCGACGAGCCAGGCTCGGCAGGCTCGCGAGCCCGACGAGGCTCGACGTCGCGAGCCC
>QAOC01022730.1:0-27798 GCA_003255005.1 Begonia fuchsioides | reverse complement strand
ATATAAACAGATTTATCTTCCCAACCTAACATAACATATTTTGGACTATCAACACAAAAATACATATATGCACGCTTCGACTTAAAGCGAATAGTATTGTAATGAGAGCACTGAAAGACCTTACGATTAAATCTTGAATTTTAAAAATCAATTCATCTAAAACCCTAAATTCATTCTTTTAGGAAAATGAATGTCAAATTCAAAATTTGTTAAACTTAAATATGAACTTCTTGAGAAAAACAAAGATCTCAAGCTTTGCGCCTTCAAAGAACTAGATCTCGCTTGAAAGAAAACTACGACAACACATAAAATGATCGAAATTCAAATTAAAAAATCAGATTGAGTTGTCCAACCGTAAAACTTATTTTATTTATATAAATATGCAACATAATACTTATATGACAAATAAAAGCCCGTTCTAAACACCCTAATTAAATTTCTCAAAAAGACAGCAGATTAACATTGACTCCTTTACTAAAAGAAAAACTTTCCATAAATTTTGATAAGAGCGTTCGTGACATGTTGACTTAATTCAACCTAGACAAATTTTGTTTTCAATTTTTATATAGGATCAATTAACATAATTTATAAAAGATGAAGCCGCTCACATTCTCAAAACACATCATCTCCTACAAATTGACTTACTAAGAAAAGAAAATGGGTAAAATATCCAAAAAGTTTCCAATTTTAAAAAAAAATTAGCTTTAAAATATATAAAAAAAATATTGACAGCGAGTCCGCGATCATCACTTGGGGAGTCGGCTGGAGTAAACGAGGGATCACCCCCCGAGTCAACCTCCAAGATCAGGTCCGGGGAGTGCATGCAGGGGGTCAACCCCATTAGCCTCCAGCCTTAACCCCACAAGGCTGATGCAAGTGGCGTTGACGAGGGGTCACTTACTCACCGAGTCAGAAACCGGGTGCTTCGATTGGATGCAATGAGAAGAGTGGATGAAAGACCCCCCTCGACAGGGAGCAGAGGTCTAGCATTGGGGCGCAAGAGGTATCACCCCCACCTCATATCAGGGGGTAGGAGCAAACAGTCCTTAGTCGGCCCTCTTCCTCTCAAAATTCTATATAATCTTCTTATTTTTAACATTTCTCCAAAAGCCATAACTTGACGTAGTTATGCCGAAATTTCAATTTTTCCTTATGCTCCCTACAACTGGGAAAACAATTACGAGTTTCACAACCTAGGGGACTTGACCTTACGGAGGACACAAAGATTTCGGTAGAGTGACCATTTGAGCCTAAGCCATCTCGACCTCCTTGACTACATCGAGTTCTTCCTCGGTCGCATGACAATGCTTATTCGAGGGACCTCAGGACGATTATCCTAAGATGCTTATGCCCATCGGTCGATTATCCCACCAAAACCTGTTGTATTTGCAACATTTGATACGATGGGCCTTAGTAAGATGTTTGATAGGATTGACATACAATGGTGGGTTTAGATGAATGGTGCATCTGCAGAGAGATTTGTCCAGCTCTTTTATGCCAACTTTAGTACAGTTAGTTTGATTGGTAGTCAGAAGAATTTCTTATTTGGCTGTGAGGTGATCATATCTGTAGACGATATTAATGAGTTGCTTGGTTTTTGGAATGACGAGAATAACAAGGAAGCATATTTTCATCCATCTCAGCCGTGTGAGTTCATTCGTGATGACTTAGGAGTACTGTTCCTTCTATCGATACTTTAGAACGGCGATGTTGACGTCCTTCACAAGCCAGTTCGAAAGACCTGATCATCACTGTGTAGATCTTGCACAACATCATCAGCTGGATTATCTTACCATGTGACAGCCATGGTGACTTGAGTACTTACATGAACAATTATGTTATGTACATGCTGTACACCGGATGACAGTTCAACCTAGGGTTCTTGATATTAAGGCACATGGCAGAAGTACAAAGAGTAGGTCTGAAGAACCTCTTATTTACTGTATTGATCCACAAACTCATTGAAAGACTTGAATATAGTTTTCTTGAGGATGAGGTGATCAGAAACTTGATTGGGTGTAGATTCATTTGACAATACTCATCTCAAGAGGATGAGTAGTGTGGAACAGGTTGATATATGAGTACGTGCAGCTGCCTTGACAAAGTATATTACTCAGGCTGAAAAACACAACATACTACTCAGGACACTTACTCGCATGAGCGTGCTATTGAACTGGATAATGAGGTTGCATATGTATTTCGTCAAAATCACACTCATGTTGATGATAGGGACATCCCTCATTCACCACCTCCTATGACAAGACATCCTTCATTTATGCACAATCCTTAACTAACATCGTTGATTGAGCAGATGACGATATATCATGTGGAGTAGATGACACATCAAAGACAATTTTATGACCATATGAAGTATCTGACCTAATAGCAGCAAGATCAGGAGTCATTCTAAGTTTAGATGTGGAATCGGCTGGATGAGATTCGAGAGATGTATTCGCAACATGACACACAATTGGACTCCATCCACCACCAATGGATTAGGATGAAGTAGTCCTTTGATCTGTACATCGGCTTCCCACATGACCTTTGTGGTATGCAGCCAGCTCTACCAACATATCCACCACCTTCGCCTCTAGACATAGATGATTGATGTTTGTATTATTAGTCATTTTATTATGTATGTATATTATTTATCATTCTCTTATGTACTTGTATTACAAAATGTTCTATCATGAATTTATATGTATGCTTGTGTATCTGTTGTTCTTTTATATATGTGATTGCCAACACTAAAGAATTATTGATATAATAATAAATTGCATGATAGTCATCATAATAAATTACATTTCATACATCATTTTAATGACTTTCTTATCTAGCCCACGGTGGCCACAAACTAGACTGACGATTGGGTGCTGCAGTAGGCTGGTGTGTTTGGGACTCTTGGATAGCGACGTTGAAATCTATAAATTTCTCTTCAGCATCACGCTCTTGGACCTCAACTACAGATGTTGATGTTCTTCTGTAACACGATCAACTGTTGTGGTCGGCTTACCCACATGTTTTACCATGCATTATACCTCATCGTCGACTAACTGAGTATGAGGTCGAGGCTCGTGACTAGGACTCGTGAACATCTTTAATTCTCTTCTTCTTCGATCTACCATATTTATGTCTGATAACTGGAGGTTCAAGTTTATTAGCATCATCCACGACCAACCACATAAAGCATGCATCAATTGGCCGAATAGAGTATGAGTATATGATCAAGTAATTCAATTGGTGGAAGAAAGGATGAACGTATTCATCTATAGAAACTCTCATAAAGTTCTTGCATGGAATAACATGTACACAAGAGATACTTATCATGTTTCATCGACGACAGTTGCACCATTGTCTCCTTATGCTTACCACATGCTGCTTATTCCCGTTACTTACCTCGAATATGTGATTTCCAACAAAAGCAACACTCTAATTACGAGAGAATTTAAGGAGTTCATTATTTTTTTCTCGTATCCTAGGGATAAGGAAACTGGTAAATTATTTCATTTGTCCATGCCGCTTGACTGTACATAATATTATAGATTTTTTAATCACTTCCAACATGGTCACTATATGTTTGTCTCTCGTAAGTAGAATAACTTTGTTGAATGAATCGCTAAGATTATTTATACCCAGGTAGCACTTTGAATTCGAGAAAAATATATGTATTGCCCAATGTCATACATGGATGGCCTGTAAATATTAAATAGATAGAGGATTTAGTAATTCAAGATATTTTATCTCTCTTTTGAATTTGCCTTCCGTAGACGCTTGAGTTGCACTACACAAGACTTTGGAATAGGATTTGTCACTAAATCGTTGATTGAAATTTGCGTATAAATGCCTAAGAACGATGTTCCACAAATTGCAAGGTCTCAAGAATTATTTTAGCCAGCCCCTACAAAATATAATTTTATCAATGATTAATCAACTAGTAAACTCTAAAAAAAAGTGTATACAATTGTCTTTTGTCAATATGATATGATGATCCCTTCAATCCCTCCTTCACTATATATATTAGGGGTGGGCGTCGGATTGGAGTTTTGGATCAGATCGGATCGGCTCCAAAACTCAATCTGAATTCGATCCGATCTGAATCCCGACAAAGTTATCGGATCGTATCCTGTTTTCCAGAGAGCATTTTCAATTTTTCCAGAGAGCGATCAAATATCATCCTATTTTTCTGAAATTTTTGCTGAGCAATCCGAACCTATCCATAATCCAAAATAACAAAAACTATCCACAATCTAAAACTATTCATAATCCAAAAAAATCCATCCATAATTAATTAATAATTCAAAACTATCAATAATCCAAATCTATCAATAATAAAAAACAATCATAATAAAAAATAATAATAATCTAAATCAATCATAATTTAAAACAATCCAGAAGATTAAAATAATTCATAATCTTAACATAATACATAATCTAAAACATACGAAACTATCATAATCCGCCGAATCGGCTCTACGTCTCCCTCTGTTGCATTCTCCGTAATTTCTAAAAAAAACACATAAAACATATTTATTAAGAGAACATTAATAAATAGTAGTGTTAATAAAAAACGTGTAGTTGAAACTGTACCTTCGTCAATCGTTTTGTAATCTTCCAATACTGTAACACCCCACTTTTCTGGGTAACCTAAGCCTATATGAATATAGCACGTTATGGCAATGGTACAATATGTGTTAAGGGATGATGGATGTTGAGGTGGTGTTACACTTTTGAAATAGTAATTTAGATGATTTGGAAACAAACTTCGATGTTAGAATAAAAGTTGTTAACCGTTGGAGGTGGAAAGTGGATGAAAACAAAGGAAAATGCCAGAGTTTCAACCGTGTGGTAACACCCGACCCTTCAATCATAATTCAAAGTCTTATAAGTATATCATCTTATGTTTCAATTATGATTAAGGGTATGAAATGACGATTAACTTGCTGGAATTCAATTGCTAGAATTGGTAGTTGATAAAGTACGGTCAATGTGAAAGTTGGACTAAATCAGTTTAAGTGTTGAATGGAAGTTTGAGAAAATGGAAAATGGAAGCTTGTGAATGAAGGACCGGTCGACCAATAAATAGTATCGGTCGACACCTTGGTCGTGAGGAACTTGGTCTGGTCGGCCTACGTTAGAAACCGGTCGCTTGCAAGGCGAACCACCTTGACACAATGTTAAGATTAGCCGATTTCAGAGATTTTAAGTTCTTCAAATGAGTTTAAGTTATTCTCATGAAATTCAATAGACTTGTTGATGGAACTATAGCAACAAATATTACTCAATTTGGAGGTTTTTAGAGAAAGTTATGGGTTTTGGAAATTTACAGTTAGTAACAACCACTAGGTTGAAAATTGATAACTAGGTAGTTTTAGTTTTCCTGTTTTATCATGCTACAGATGAGCTTAAGTGACAACGTAATATTCTAAAAAATTTTAGAAGACATCAAAAGGAGAAGATGGATAGGTTGAACAACTCGATTGAAGTTGTGGTGAAAAAGTTATGCATGTTAGAAGTTAATGAATGAAAACCGGACTAAGAAAATATGAACTTTTGAGCGATATTCGATGTTTTGTATATTTTATACATTTACGCTCCGAATTTGAAGTTTATGTATTCTAAAAAGTTAAACTAAACTTAATAAGAAAAAGAATGGCGTTTGAATCATAGAAATCGAAATTGTATAACAAAAGTTATGAAAGTTTTAACTAGCGGTTGACACCTTGATTGCTGGTCGACACCTTGAAACTCTCGGGTTTGAAAATCGGTCGACACTTTGACACAAGCGGTCGACATCTTGACTTTTCAAGCTATATTGGTCGACCTATGAACAATGGTAGGTCGACACCTCGTGTAGAACCGGTTGACATCTTGACTCTTCGTCTTCCACGCCTGAAATTATTTAAAAACTCATTTCTCACAGCTGCTAACCCATTTTCCTGACCTCCAGCTTCCCTCTCCTGAGTTCTCTCCACCTCCAAGTGAGATTTTGTGAATTTTATGAGTGTTTGAGAGTGAGTTTTTGAGTTGGGTACTCAAATTGGTACAAAGGCGTGTCTCAGAAGCTTGAGATGTGTCTTGGAAGTTTGAGCTGTGAAAGTTGAAGCCTAGGTACATATTCCTACTACTATTATGCTCAATTTATGAAATTGGAGAGCAAGATGGTAGGATTATTGTTAAATAGACGTGCATGCAAGAGATTTTAAGTGAAAACTTAAGGTTTAAAAAATGTAAGATGAAACTGACTGATTTTAGAAAACGTATGTTTTAGTGGGTCGTCGGCTACGAATTCGGCCATGACTTTTTCATATGAAATGTAGTAGACAAAATAAAAAATAGATTGATACCAATTAAAGGGAATTTGGATAAGTATAGAAAGAGTTATGAGCCCCGAAAGTTAGGTGAAAAACAAAAATAAAATATTGGGTACTTATTTTAGTTAATTGTGATTTTTAAGGTGTTCTTGAAGACAAGTCAAGGAAATTAAGGAAAGTGAGTAGGAATTCAGCTTGAAAACAAGGTAAGAACTCATTGCATGTGTTTTGCCCTTCGGGGCTTGCATCACAAAGAGTAGGACTGAGGTTGATGTGATTGAATGATTGAGAAATGTTAAAATGTTAAATTATTAAGCTTGAAATGAATACGTTATAGTTATATATGTATGAAATCTATTTGGGGTGCATCGCACCGTACGCCGGCCCAATAATATGGGTGTGATTGGTGCTTGTGTGACATTGAATTGTGATATGTATGCTATAAGTAACGCCTAAATACATAAAACATGAAAAATATGTTAAGAAATAAAGTTTAAGTGCATTTGAGAGACATATGTGTTTATGTGTGATTTATGTTAAGTTGTTAAGTAAAGCATGATTTCTTAAGTTATCAAGAATGCATGAATTAAGTCAAGTTGTCAAGTTTTGCATGTCATCTCATGCATGCATCATATTTCAAGAAAAATGTTTATCAAGCATGCATTCAATGTCACCATTCATCGCATGAAGATCAAGTTATCAAGTATCAAGTTATGAGAGAACCTCATAGGTGCTAACTCTCTATCAAGTTATGGGAATGATGCATGTTCCCTTTATCCGATGTAATGACAACATGTATCAAGTTAAGTTTTGAGAATGATCGTGGTATAAGACACAGATCTTCACTCTAAAAATGAAATGATGTTTTGAGGATGGTCGTAGTATTGGACACAGATCCTCACCCCAAAATGATTTAAAAAAAGACATGTTTTACGAAAAGAATATGTTTTAAGCATATCATGAACATGCTAGGCACGTAGGACATTATGATTTCTTACTGAGGCTTAGGCTCACTAGTTAAGCTTTGTGATGTAGAAGACGAAGCTCGGGATGAGGAATTTAGTCCTCATCACGTGCCATGACATGTGTATTAAGCTGTTTTGGAGCGGGCTGTTTACGAAACCAAGCGACGACCCGTGGAGAAGTGAAAAGAAAATTGTTTCAATGTATTTGATGTTTTCTGGCAAAACTAGTTAGATGCTTCATGATATTTTGAATGATGTTGGTGAAGCCTTTTGTTAAAGTCTTGAACAATTATGTCAAGCGTTTTAAATGAATGAAAATTGCTATTTTGTGTAAAGTTACCTTTAACCTATATTAAAGAAATGGTGGTTTATACGTGTATGGGTTCATTAGCTTAACGTTTAAAGTATTACGCTTCCGCTAAATTTTCTAGTCAAGTACTTCAAGTGTATTTGCGAAAAGAAAAATTTTACCGCTGTTTTCAAAAGGTTTTTAAGGAACGAGATGTCACATATATGGTATCAGAGCGAACCGGGTTTTAAAAATGGTTCTGCTGATCACTTGACTTCATAAACGTCCGCTTGAAGACTTAGCCACTGTAAGTGTGTTTGAGAATTTGTTTCATTACATTGTTTATGTGTATTGTCTTTTTAACTCTAGGATTAAATAGAAACGTCAGGAGTCAGAAAATCAATGGATAACGAAACCAGTCAAGTGGATGAAAGTGTCATCAATAGGTTGGTGAGCTTGGTAGGTCACCAATTTCAAAGTAGAAAGAATATAGAGAAAGGGTTGCTCTAGCGGAGGAAAAGAAGAATAATCAAAGAAAAATAATCAAATTGAACCAAGTGATGAAGGTTTGGATCACTTCTGCCCAACCATTCTTGACAGGCAGTTAACTACTCAAACCCAGACTGAGGAACAAATAAGAAAGATTTCTCAGTCGGAATCACAGAGACCACAAAAAGGGCAAACCAAGATGAATTGAAAATTGGTGGAGGAACTCAAATACAAGGCTCCTCTCAATGTAGTGTAGGATCAAGATTAACCTAAGTGAGGGGGGGAGGGAGGGGGGTGAATTAGGTTAACTAAACTTTTTCGATTACTAAGTCAAGTTCGTGCAAATTGTTTAGTTATTTCTAAACTCTAGTGCGTAATACTTAAAGAAATAAATAAGAGTTTAGAGAAAGAGAGTGACACCGGATTGGTAACGCGGTTCGGCCAACCTTGCCTACGTCCGCGCTTCAAGGTACCTCCTTGAAGATTTTTCCCGCTCAAACCTTGAGCTTCACTCCGATTGACTTACGGGTGTCAACCAAACCTTTTGACTCTTTTCTTGAAGGAGCGTCACCCCTTTTACAATGACTCTTTTCTTGAAGGAGCGTCACCCCTTTTATAATAATCGCTCAAAGAGAACTATAATAATTTGTACGGTTTCTAATAAACCGACTCACTCAATCTGAAGAATGATATACAAGTTTAGGTACTAGGATTTGAGAGAGTAAAAGTTTGAGAGATAAAATTGGCAGCACTCAGCGTAGTTTTCTCTCGTGAAATCTCCTACTTCAAATGAGGTCGCTTCATCTATTTAAGGATTGCTGCAACTCTGTCCAGTTGGGTCGACACAAATGCTTCTGGGGTTGATACAAAGCACTAGCCGGTAGACACATCAAAATATAGCCGTTGTGAGTATTCTGACTGTTGGTGTTGATCTGCCGATTTAGGTCGACACAAAGTTGTTGGGGTCGACACAAAATCTTCTCTGTAAATTGTTGGGGTCGACACAATGTTTGTTCGGTCGACACAATCCTTGAAGAATCCTTCTCTGGAAAAGCTGGGGTCGACACAAATAATATGGGGTCGACACAAGCACTTCTCTGAGGTCGACACAATCAGTTTGAATGGGTCGACACAATATACACGCTGCACTGCCTATCTGGGTCGACACAAGGTTTATAGGAGGGTCGACACATTTGCAATGACTCGCCTTTGTTTTGAATAGGGGTCGACACAAATTCTAAGGGTCGACACAATCAGTGAAGGTTGAGCTTCTGGATTTTCCTAAGGGTCGACACAAACTAAGCTAAAGGTCGACACAAACAACCTAGGGGTCGACACAAACTGCATATATATATGAAAATTCTGCAGCACTTAAACAAATTGTTAGACTTTAATTGTACCCTTCAAAGAGGGTATTTCTCATGAATAAATAAGTTTAATATAAGCATTGTAAAGAGTTTATTTTATCATTGACGTTCATCTTTCATAGTTATCATAAAAAATAATTGATTGTTTTAAACAAACTTTTAAAGCTAACATGTAGTGTCTGGTCGAGACGTAGAAAACGGCACTTCAGACAGTGTCTCGCTGGTACTGGACAATGTTACAAGTGCAAGGAAATGAGGCATAAAGTGAGAGAATGTCCCCAATTAAAGGAAGAACAACGAAAATTGATGGCAAACCCAAGAGTGCTTGCAACGAGTGAACCTTGCCAGAAATGTAAGAAAAGACACCTATGAGAATGTATGGCTGGCTTACGGGGCTGCAACATATACAAGGAACTAGGAAATTATAGGCGAGATTTCCCCCAAAACAAGGATCAGCTCAGGGTGAAACCCCAAGTGTTCATGATGATCGAGCCCAAAGATATGGAACAACCCGTGGTGATGTCAGGTACGCTTCCAGTTAATAATGAAATATATACTTATACATTAATTGACTCTAGTGCCACACACTACTTAGTAATCTATTCTCAATCTCTAGGTATGAAAAGATATCTCTTGCAAAAGAAAGAAAGTAATTAAAATATGCCTAGAGTATCAAGTAGGGCGAGTCTCGTAAATCTAGAAGATTGAATGTAAGGATTTTGAGAAGAACTAGTTAAGGAGGTAAGAGACAAATATATCTAGAAGGCATTTTGAGGTTTATCAAAATTTGACCCACACTTAGATGAGTAAAGAAAAACTTAAAGTATACTAGTATATTCAAGGTCTAAAGTTTGAAACTTATAGAGGAGTTAAAGTAGCTGGTACCAAGAACGTTAATCATGCTAATGTGGTGGCCAAGAATCTTGGAAATTTAGATGTGGTTTATGAGGTATAAGAAATCTCTGATGAGAAATTCTTTGAACCGATAATACCTCAATCAAGTAAAGAATGACAACCGCTGAAGGTAGACGTCAACCATAGCAAAAAAAGGTCTAGATTATCAAAAAATTCTTCAATAGCATCGTGAAGGTAGACGTCAAGTTCCGACCTACTAATTCTAGACTGTGTAAAAGATGACCCGAAGTATAATCTAGAAAATAAAGGATCCTTCAGTAGTGGTACGCTAACATTGGACGAACTCGATGGTTCGTCACTTGAACCCTTATACTCACTGTAAAGTCAGCGCAAAAGAACATCTACTTCGTTATAATATTCACGCCCCGGCTCGTCCCCCATCAGAATGGTCAAACAAAATTTTAACATATTTGTTTTGCATCGAGGATCCAAAATAACTGCAATCCACATAAGTTTATTCATTTTTTCGACGTCGACCCAATACTTGTCGAATTTCTCAATCATGCCATTAGTCATTGTTCTCAGTAATGGATTAAGACCGTCAACGTGCATTTGAATATTAAGCTTCATTCGACATACCTCACTAACATACATGTTGGAGGTCACATACAGGAAACTCGATACTGTAACTGTCGAATCATAGAAAATTTCCAAGAATTTGCTAAATTGACTAATCTCCACCCAATCTTCGTCTGTGAGAGAACCTTCTTCTCTCATCTATGCTAAGAACTGGGTGTCAGATTCTGCAAGTTTTTCGAATGCATCTGCATACTTCTCAGCTCTTTCCAACATAAGGTATGTCGAGTTCCATCGAGTATGTACATCAGATGTCACATTACCCTTAAATTTTATTTTCATCATGTCCATGCAACTTTTGAACTTCACTAAACGTGCTGGTAAGAATTTAAAGTACTTCACCGCTCTCCGTACTCGACTAATAGAAGCTTGATGTTCTTTAAGCCCATCATTTATAATTAAATTGGTGATATGAGCAAAGCATCGCACGTGAATGAACTCTCAATCCAAAACCAATTCATTCAAATGTCACAAACTCCTAACTATATGTGCAATGGCCACATCATTTGAGGAGACGTTGTCTACCGTAATTGTGAACACCTTCTCAATCCCCCAATCACGCAAACATTTTTAAATTAATTTTCCAATGGTTTATCCTCTGTGGTCGTCAATCTGCCAAAAATTTAAAATTTTCTTGTGTAATTTCCAATCTCCATCGATAAAGTAGCATGTCGAAACCATGTAATTTCTATTCTGCGCCGACGTCCAAGTATCCATAGTCAGGCAAAGTCTCTGATTACTTTTACTAAAATATTCTTTCAACTGATTTTTTTCCCTCGTATAAATGGCTTCGATATCCCTTGACACTGACCTTTGCGAAGGTAGAATCAACTTAGGGCGGAGATATGCGCACCACTTTCTGAATCCTTCTTTTTCTACCATTCTCATCGGTAGTTCATCAGTTATAATCATGCTCGCAAGTACTTCACGCGCTTCTGCCTGTGTAAAAGATGATACAGAAGACAAGCTTGCTTCCTCTTTCAGCGTAGTAAAATGTAACTTCTTCTGTAATTAATTTGTGGCCAACAAATACTTTTTGCAACTTTTCAAATGCTTTGTCATATTTCAACTTCCCACCTTCTTCGTATGACAAACATATTTTTTGCCACAATGGTTGCAGCTAGCTCTTGGATCCTCCGGATCACATCCTTCAACCAATGTAAAATGATCTCAGCATGCAGCCCTCAACGCTTTTTTTCTTAGATTAGGGGCAGGCTCAGTAGGATTCATAGTTGTCGCAGGAGTTGTAGATGTTGATTGTATCGTTGTGTCGATAGTTGCAGAAGCTGTACTTTCCATTCTGCAAAAAAACAAACCAAACCAAATTTAAAATTCTCAAATCTAATCAATATGATCCAATCAAATAATACATTCTCAATCTCAATAACTTTCATTCATCTAAAATTTGTATAAAACACAGCACAATTACATTTTAAATTCTCATATCTCAATCTGATTTTTACATTTTAAATTCTCATATCTCAATCGTTCGCCTGAATTTCATCACAACCACAACTCAATCAAATATAATTCAACAAATATGCAATTCCAAAAATTCAATACCTAAATTAAATAATGCAAACTTTTGAGAGAGTCTCGGCCTCGGGTCGATCGTCGGGGTTCGTCGCGGCCTGTCGAGTTCGGAGTCGATCGTCGGAGTTCGTCGCGGGGTTCAGAGTCGATTGTCAGGGTTCCGTCGCGGGATTCAGAGTCGATCGTCGGGGTTCCGTCGCGGGGTTTGGAGTCGATCGTCGGTATTTCAGAAAGGGTTACGGATTTGAGGATTTCAGACAACTGATTTGGAGTTCGATTATAAACGGCAATCCGACATTCAGATTGGATCGGATCGCCTTTGCATCCGATAACGATCCGATCCGATAAACGATCCGAATGTCAGAACGAAACTCGACTTTGCAGACCGAATACTGTTGCCCAATTCGACTTGATCCGATCCAATCCAATCGGATTTTCGGATTGGGTCGGATCCGCCCAGCCCTAATATATATCTCCCCTTAGCTATAGAAGGTACATCCCACGAAGGATGACTTTTGAATCGATGAACATATGTTTTATCAATATATTTTGTCGATGCAAGCCAATTTTCTACTTGTCGAGTGCACTTGTGTTTATCAACCAAATTCTTTATTTGAATAGTTAATTCATCGTTCATCCTTGACGCGTGAAGCTTACGCGGACAACCATCCTCACATACTGCCGTTAGTCGATGAGATTCATTTTTTTAACTTAACACGGTGACTATTTTTCACAACATATTCAACGATTTCTTGTTTAATATCTTTTATACTATCGTATTTTTTTGTGACATATAACTCGCTCTCTACAACGAGTGGTAGTGACAAGATTGTGCATTCAAGACCATCATACTCGTCTGAGTAGGTTGATGTTCTCATCACAATGCCTATTCTGCCGGTGGAACATATTTCCACTAATTACTTGAATTTACATCCATACTAGCAAAACTAATTAGTTGAACTAAATTTTTTGATTTATGGTAAGTTTGTACGAGTTTCAAAGTCAAAATTGAATGATGTATACATTGACATCCATCTCACGTCGCCCCACACCTTTTATTATAAGGCGAGGGGTCAATCTCAACGTGACCACCAACCAGAGGAGCAATCAAGGGTTAACCCCCAAGGGCACCCCCTACCTTTGACGTGGGGGAAGTACCAGGGATGGACCTCGTCGGTGCCCCTGCTCCTGATGCGGTGGTAGACCCCTGCCCCAAATCCATCTCCAAGTCAGGTGCTGAACCGGGAGGTGGACCCCAAGTCTACTCCCAGCCAGCTACACAGTTGTGTGTAAACTGCCTCCCGCCAAGGTTTTTAGATATATTTCAAAGTTTGAGATATTTTTTATATATTCTTTTAAAGTTCACGATTTTTTTGGATATTTTATCCAAAAAAAATTGTAAAAAACCGAGGCCCAAATTTATAATTTACGATTCTTGGCGTTTTAAATTAAAAAGAACTCATTTTTAATTGGACCTAAAATCCTTCAATATTACACCCCAAATGACCCAAAATTTCCGCCCAAAAAGAGTTCAGACATGGGTCAAAGCAGTTTGGATCAAGTCGAGCGGCAACCCATGTTAGTAATAGAAGTGTTCATGTTCGAACCAGACCTTGAAATTAGACAGAAACTCACACATTTAGTCTGGTTTTACCTCCATATTGATTCCTATGTATGACCAATTTAGTTGTTCTGATGTCAAATATGATATAGTAAAATTATTAAATCCAAATCGTATCATTAAAAAATTATTAATTAAAATTTGTAATTTTTTATTATTAAATTTTAATTTCATTACTAAAAGTTTTAGATATGTTTGATATAATTACATAATATTATGTAATTAGAATTTCTTGAAGGATGTTATTTCAATTTTAAATGATAACAATTTTTTTAATTTTTATTTGTTTAAACTAATTTTTATAAGAAAAAAGTATTTGATCAGAAAGACCAGAACTAGACC
The DNA here is from genome assembly GCA_003255005.1 of Begonia fuchsioides. Classification (NCBI taxonomy): domain Eukaryota; kingdom Viridiplantae; phylum Streptophyta; class Magnoliopsida; order Cucurbitales; family Begoniaceae; genus Begonia; species Begonia fuchsioides. Next base: position 13,390 of record QAOC01022730.1, on the reverse strand, counting down.
AAATACATGGTTCACTCTTTGTCTGGTCCTATTTTTCTAATGGTTTGATTTAATCTGTAAATTTTGAGAAAATTTTTTTTGCTCCAATCCTAATTTTTAAAATATCTAAATCAACCCGGATCATGAACATTCCTAGTTACTAATAACGACATAAGTAGAGTGTAGACTGTGACTCGAAAAGTCAGACTCAACTCATTGCAACTAGGAATTGTTCAAAAAGTTCAGATTTGAAATTAATTTTTAAATTTATGTCAGATTATATTTGTTTTTTGAACATATTTTATTTTATTTTAGTCATGTTTTAACCAATGTCTGATTCTGCTTTACGGTCTTCTACCTCTAAAGACCAGAACTGAACCATAAATAATATTTTTTAAGAATCGTGATCTGAACGGGACAAAACAGACAGTTCCAATCAACATCCCAATTACGATCCAATTCTATACACTCATAGTTCAAGCCACAAAGAAACCAACGAATCCATGAAAATAGAATGACTTTCAATCAATAAATCTAAGTGAAAATCGAGAAGCAATAAACTTAATACTTACATTTGAAATTCCGCTTATTAGAAACTTGAACCAACCCTTCTAAATCTAATGGTTCTCTTTTCGTAGTTCACTAGTAACACACTAGGATTTTGTGCACGATAAAGACTTGGTAGCAACTAATAGAATTTGAATATGACCAAAGTCGATTGCTATTGGATGCCTAGACTACAATTTGACCGTCAAAAAATGTGGATTTAATGTTATATATTATTAAAATTAATTAATACATTTATAGTATCAAATACTAATCAACACTTACACATGTATATGTATTTTAAAAATGTGTAGCAACTGAATAAATTTACCATTATTTTCACAATAAAAATAGATGAGAATTTTGAAAGAAGATTGGATTAGAGCGGATCCGATCCGTTCCACTCGGTGGGCTTGGGCTTGGGCTGGGCTTGGGCTTGGGCTTGGGCTTGCCCTGGCTCATACTTTGAGTTTGAACCTTGAACGACGAAGGTGAACGATGAAGACGAAGCGGTGAGAATGGTTGGCGGCTTCCATAGACGAAGCGAAGAACCTTTTAAACAAACATTTTCATCGAAGGTCGCGTTGTTTGATAAGATCGTTTTACACGTTACCCAATTTTTATCTGCTGAACCCACTACTGCTGCCGTCATCATTTTCTACTTCTTCAGCAAGTGGAAGTGGAAATCTCCCCCATTTTCGAGCTCTAATTTTGTGGATTCGTTCTTGGAGAAAGGAAAGGATGCAGCCCAATCCAGATCTTAACCAGAGAATCGCGAGAATTTGCAGCCATCTTCAACCTGCTGACCTCGAGGTCCTTGTCCTCCTTTCTTAGTCACTTCCAAAGTTTGTGACTATGTTGTGCGACATTTTGGTTTAAATTCTTGCAAAATCGATAACTAGATGGAATTTAGTGATTTATACGGACGGGGATCTAAGATCTAACGATTTTCGCTTGTTTGTTTATTCTCGGTTTCTGATTCTTCTACTTCTTGCTTCGTATGTGAAAAGATGGGAGAAAATAGCAGCCTGAGTCGGGCGAGCTGCAGAGCGAAAGGTGGTTCGCCTGGATTCAAAGTAGCCATTCTAGGGGCTGCCGGTGGCATCGGGCAGCCCTTGGCTATGTTGATGAAGATGAACCCTTTGGTTTCTGTTCTTCATCTCTATGACGTTGTTAATACTCCTGGAGTCACTGCTGATATTAGTCATATGGATACTGGCGCTGTGGTAACTTCTTTTTCATCCTCTGCTCTTCCATCATTGGCCAATTCCTCGACAATTTTGATTAATTTCTATCTGAAAATAAGTTTATCGATTCAATCTAAGCAACTAAATACTGCTTGATACCTTATTTCTACTCGAATAATGCATGCCATTGATACTCAATCCCATCCTTGATAGATTACAAGGTTGTGGTTGATTCATATGTGAAAATCTGCTTTATAATGAGAATATTTTGCCTTTTTTATTCTTGGTTTAAAAAAACATGGTTGAATCGATTAAATTATAGTGGGATACGTTAGTTGCATTTTGAAATTCTGGTCCAGATGGAGCTATCTTTAAGAGCAACAAATATCAATTGTTCATAGGTTCGAGGATTCTTAGGGCAGCAGCAGCTGGAGGATGCATTAACAGGCATGGACCTTGTCATTATTCCAGCTGGAGTTCCTCGGAAACCTGGGATGACAAGGGATGATTTGTTCAACATTAATGCTGGGATTGTTAAGACTTTGTGCGAGGGTGTTTCAAAGTGTTGTCCCAGAGCCATTGTCAACTTAATCAGTAATCCTGTTAATTCAACTGTTCCAATTGCAGCCGAAGTTTTCAAGAACGCTGGAACCTTTGATCCAAAGAAACTTCTAGGGGTCACGATGCTTGATGTTGTTCGAGCCAATACTTTTGTGGTAAGTTCAGTTTGTTTCTTCTCTTTCTTTGAAGGGTCATTTGAAAGAAGTTCAGGTTTATATATAGAATATACTTCAATGAAGAGTATGACAATATTAACTTCCCAAGAGAATAAATTTGGTTAAGTGTCTTATTTTTCTTGACAGGCAGAAATCCTTGGTTTTGATCCTAGGAATGTTAATGTTCCTGTTGTTGGTGGTCATGCTGGAGTTACAATTTTACCTCTTTTGTCTCAGGTTCCTGATATTGAAATTTAGTGTATGTCTCTAGATTTATTCTTATTCTTTTTGTTTATTTTGATTAGCTTTTACAATTTTCTGTAGGTTCATCCTCCATGCTCTTTCACACAAACAGAAATCGATTATCTCACAGATCGCATACAAAATGGCGGAACGGAAGTTGTCGAGGTAAAACTCAATCCCATTTTTCAATTTCATATCTATTTGAAGGTTGCTTGAAAGAGTTCCATTAAATCACTTGCAGGCAAAAGCTGGAGCAGGGTCAGCCACACTTTCAATGGTGATGTCTCATCTCTTACTTGTTCATGGTTCGTGCATTATGTTGTTATAACCGGTCAGAAATATTGATGAATTTGCAGGCATATGCTGCCGTCAAATTTGCAGATTCATGCTTGAGGGGCTTACGAGGAGATTCGGGAATCGTTGAATGCTCATTCATTGCTTCTCAGGTATATAATCAAATACATATATTCATGGATTTGGAACCAGCGTCATATTTTTCATCGTTTACAGGTGACAGAACTTCCGTACTTCGCATCCAAAGTACGCCTCGGCCGAAATGGCGTAGAGGAAATCTACCCTCTGGGGCCGCTGAACGAATACGAGAGGTAAGCAATCTAAGATGATTATATTTTGAGTCCTCCATAACCGGGGAAGTCTTAGACGCCCTTTTTTTGGGCAGGGTTGGTCTGGAAAAGGCGAAGAAAGAGCTTGCGGGCAGCATCGAGAAGGGGGTCTCCTTCGTCAACAAATGAAGCAGGTGATCGATTATTGATAAATATCGTTCTTTGCTCTTTCAGCTTGCGGATTAGCTTTGCAATAATGATGGTCAACCTAGTGCAATAATGGTCAACCTAGTGCAATTTCATTTTTTTGGAATAATAATCAGACGTTGAATCTCTGTATTCCGCTCTTGTTATACTAGGTTGTCTTTTTCGAATATTGTTCAAAAAGCTGTTTGTCATGTTGACCATTTTCTCGCCAACCAAACTCTGGTCTTTTGCCTTCATAACTCCACTGTCGTTTCAATCAAGTAAAGGCAGGTAGGTGAGGAGTAGTTGAATGCAGCAACAACCCAAGAATTTTGAAAAAAAAATCTGAGATCAGAGCACTAGTTTCCAGCTTTGCACTTCTCAGATCAACAAACGAACTGAACAATTTGGTAAAAAAATATCAAATGCTTACAAGATCGGGCGGAGGAGGGTGAGAGTTCGAGCAGGGGTCGGCCATTGGCGCACCATTTTCATCAGGTCTAGAGCTCGTGGGCTCGGGCAGCTCAGCCAAGATCTGAACCACCTCCCGCATGGTGGGCCGCTCCACTGCCTGTTCTTCCACGCAGAGCAAGGCCACGTAGAAGACATGCATTATTTCGTGAAGAGGAACGGGCGACAGTCTCTGGTCGACGATATTGCCTACTCCTTCCTTGTTGGAATCCGTCATTTTTCGAACCCACTGGACGATATCGACACCATCGCCAAATTCCCCGACCGGTTTTCTCCCACTGACCAGCTCTAGCAAGACAACACCGAAACTGTAAACGTCGCTCTTCTCGTCAACCTTCAGAGTGTATGCATACTCTGCAAATACGGAAATGTACAAAAATTTGAGTCGGTCAATCGTTCGAACAGTCCAATTTTATGAAAACGGAGGAGGAACTATACCAGGGGCGATGTATCCGTAGGATCCGGCAATGGCAGACATGGATTCGGAAGTGCCCGAATCCTGCAAGAACTTGGCCAGGCCGAAATCTGCAACGTGTGCTTCGAAGGTGGAGTCTAACAAGATGTTATTTGATTTCACGTCTCGATGAACTATCAATGGCGAACAATCATGGTGGAGATAGCAGAGGCCTTTGGCCGATTCCATGGCGATTTTGTATCTGGTGTTCCACTCTAAATGTCCTCCTTTTTTGCTGTGAAGAACTTCGCCTAAGCTTCCGTTGGGCATGTATTCATAGACCAAAAGATTTGTCTCGTGATTTGAACAAAACCCTAGTAATCGAACGATGTGACGATGGCGGATCCTTCCCAGAGTCTGAATCTCGGCGTTGAATCCGTGATCATGGGAAGAACCTCGGCTCATCGCTGGAAGTCGTTTGACTGCGACGATTTCACCGTTTGGCATGGATCCTTTGTAGACAATTCCGGCACCTCCTTTTCCGATGATGTTATCGTCTTTTAAGCAATCCAAAACATCGTCGGCTGTAAAATCCAAGCGTTGAAAAGCTGTTAGTTTCCACGCTCTACCCCCACTCCCTCGTTTTAGTGATCGAGCTTTCAAGATTGCTGCTATGGCGAACGCAATGGAGCAAACTAGCAATCCGAAGACTAGCAGAAGCTTCAGAGAAGCCGAGAGATGGGGCTTTTGATGAGATCGGCCATCGGAAATTCCATTTTTGCAGGGTCCTAAGTATGGGCCGCAGAGGTTGGGATTCCCAATAAATGACGAGGAATTGAAGTAGCTGAATTGGCCGGAGCCGGGAACCAAACCGGAGAGATTGTTGAATGAGAAATCTACAGAAGTTAAACTCTGCATTGAGGCAATGGAAGAAGGAACCTCTCCAACTAAATGGTTTCTGGAGAGGTTCAGATAGTTCAGTATCCTCATGGAGGTGATCTCGTCCGGAATGTGGCCGGAGAGCTCGTTTCTGCTGAGATCAACGAACGTGAGGAGCTTGCATTGGCTTATCTCCGACGCAATCGAACCGGAGAACTGGTTGTGGCTGAAATCCATTTTTGACAGCTGTTGTAACTTTCCGATCTCAGAAGGTATTGGGCCGGAGAAGTTATTTCCGTCTAGAAGAAGTTTTTGAACACCGGAAAATTTTCCGATAGTGGGTGGTAATGGCCCAGAAAGCTGATTGTTCGACAGACTAATCTGACCCAGATTGACTGATATCGAATCGGTCACCGGAAACTCGCCGGTGAGAAGATTGTTCTGCAATTCGACCTGAGTAAGGTTGGGCAAATTTAAGAGACCGATCGGAATCGATCCATTCAGAGAATTATCCCCCATTCGGATTCGACTGAGCGACTCGCATTTCCCGAGAGATTCCGGAATCTGTCCGCACAAGAAATTTCCCAAAGCAATCAGAGTCTGGAGGCGGTTGCCGGAGCAGATATTCGGTGGAAGAGTTCCGGTGAGGTTGTTGGAAGAAAGATCAAGAAGCTGAAGCTTTCCATTATTTCCGAGACCTTGAGGAATCCAACCGGTGAGATTATTCTCCCACAACTGTAACACTTCTAACTCCGGCAAGTCCCCGACGAAGTCTGGAATTGCCCCGTGCAGCCTATTTCGAAACAGATTCAGCAGCGTCAAGCTCTTCAGATCGGAGAAAGAAACCGGAATCTCTCCAGCAAGCATGTTGTTGGACAAATCCATCGATTTCAACCTCATTAATCTCCCAAGTTCCGAGGGTAAAGTCCCAGACAGCGCATTCACTTGAAGAAAAAGCGTATCAAGATTTTGAAGATTTCCGAGCTCCGGAGGTATCTCGCCGGATAACCCACAGTTGGCAGCATCGAACCTAACCAACGATGACAAGTTTCCGATCTCCGCCGGCAAACCACCTTCAAAGGAGTTGTAATACCCAATGTAGAGTTCTCTAAGCTTACCCAAGTTTCCGATCTCCGGCGGAATACGACCTCCAAGCTCGTTACCAGAAACCGCCAAATACTCCAGAAACTCCCATCGACCGTACTCGGCAGGAATAGGGCCGACGAAAAAGTTCCCTCCCAGATGCAAGTGCTGCAGATTCGGCAGTTCGGTCACCGCAAGAGGCAAATCTCCGGTCATGTTGTTGTTATACAAATCCAAAACCCGCAGGCTCTTAAGCTCCGACAGCTCAGAAGGGAATGTAGCATTGAAATAATTGTTAGAAACGTTCAGGCACCGGAGCCCAGAGAGGGCGGAGATTTGCGGCGGAAGTTGGCCGGAGAACTGATTAAGGGCAAGGGAAAGATTTACGAGAAGTGCAAGGTGCGAAACGTCAGGCGAAAGAAGGCCGGAAAGACTAAGACCGGAGAGGTCAAGAGCGACGACACGGCGGCGGGAATCGCAAGAAACGCCGGCCCAGGCGCAGTGATCGGTGGAGAGTTTCCAGGAGGAGAGGGAGGAGTTAGGGTCGTTGGAAATGGCGGCTTTGAGAGAGAGAAGAGCGCGGTATTCGGAAATCGGAGCAGAGAGAGACGGCGGAAAGTGGAGATGGAGGAGGAGGAGGAGGAGGAGGAGGAGGAGCAGCTTCATCTCTCTGCAAATTTGGAGAGAAGGGTTGCTCAACTGTAAAGCAAACGGAGGAAGAAGAAGTTGGAAAGTAGAAGCCCCTTTATCTTCAAATCTTTTCATGTAGCTCCTCAATTTTCTTTAATAATTCTATTACTGTCCGCCTGAAATTACAACTTTGTCCTCCTCGCACACCAATAATATTGGACTTGAGTTGTTGAGATTACTCACATTTTCATCTCCCCTCCTTATTTTATATTCTTATAATTGGTATAATAAAAAATTATTTATATTTAAACACATTAAATATATTAATAGACCAATCCTAATTTAATTATAACATTGCTTCTCACTTATTCTACTTGTTTCATGGCGTGCAAAATCATGATTAATCTAATAAATAGAGTAATTCTACACTATTTGCATCTTAATTGGATTAATATTTATCTGACGCATCAACTTATTTTATAAGAATACAAAATAAAAAAGTAATTCTATAGTTATTCATATTGAATAGAATAAAATTATACTCTATTAATATACTTTCTGCACGTGTTGATAAATGATATTGGTGCAAGTAACGATATCATAAAGGGATTCAATCATAAGTTAAAAAAAGGGTGTAAGTAATACCATTTCGGTAAAAATCAATTTGTTATCTGAAATACGAAGGTATTTATAATTGATATTTTAATTTTTTTTCAACAAGATGTAATTTTACGCATTGTACAGCACAATTTTTGTTAAGTCTCTGTCAATTTCATTAAATTCNCCTACAAAAATTTAGAGCAAAAATAAGGAGAGAATCCAATGTGGTCTAGTAAAAACAGCACATAAGATTGGAACTCATATTTTTCATTGCAGAGAAAGCAGCTGCAGAGGGAGCTAGAAAACAAAGGGTTGGTCCCAGATCAGGCAGAGAGCAGACAAAGGATAGTATTAATTCATGGAAAACGACACCCCAATTCCTGCCCATACCCAACCAGGAAGTAACCCTTGCCAACATTGCCATACCTTTAATGATCGGAGTTCTTCGCCTGAGCGGAGGCCAGAAACAGAGCTCCGGTGCCGGACCCGCCGTGGGAATGTTGGACTATCAAATTGTCCGACACGTCGTTTCCAAGCATTTCCCATATGCCGCTGTTCAGGTAGTTTCTAAACACTCGGTAATGCTCGTAAATCCCGCCTTCGACCACCACTACGCTTCTCTTCTCCTCTAGTCTCCCTATTTTCTTCACAATCCCCACTATTCCGGCTCCGGCTAGACGGGCCCCTCGTTCTGACACCATGTCGCATACTTCCGCCACCACCTGTCTTGCCTCCGGAGTTGTGTTCGTGATCTTTCTCGAAATTCAACGAAAACAACTTGTCAACAGAGAACACTTTTATGTATTATGAGCTACCATATTGAATAACTCGCAGTCATAGTGAATCTTACTCCAAAGATTTCTTCCAGTTTTTTGCTGATGACTTCGCGATTTTCCGATGTATCTTGATGCATGGAAGCCATATCAGGTGATCTGTAAGAAAGAGAGAGAATGTCATCAAGTATCAAGTCTTTCAATCTGTCAGATTTCCTCGAGTTTTGAGAGTCAGAGTTTTCTGTACTTCAACAGATATGGAACTTCGAGTTTTGGAGGCACAGAATCTCCCAAAAGTCCAGTTTCTGTAGCCATCTTCAGTAAAATTCGTCTCACAATTTCTCCCAAATACATACCTGAAACCAGCTTCTGGAAAATCTGAGACCAAGATTCACAATCAAATGCAAGCAACTTTCTTAAACATAAGCTACTCAATACAAAACCCAAAATGAAAAAGAAAAAGAAGAAAATCCACTTACCCCAGAACCTGGATTTGAGCTGGCTGCATCGAGACTCGAATCAAACTCAGTTATGGGAAGATGGGCTGAAGTGAAATTTTCCCATCCCATGTTAATCACCTGAAACATCAAAAGGCAACCTATAAATCGAGTAAAAAAAAATTTCGATTATATCACTGACCATCTCCCCAGACTCTGTTGGTTCGATATAAGCAGCATTGGTGCCAGTCCCGAGAGTGATTCCAGCTACAGTGTCCTTGTCATAGTATCGACCCCCAGCCAAATCTCCAACAGTTTCGTCGACCTGCCCATAAAAATAGCTGAATCGCATCTAAAAAAAGCTATCTTCTTCGAATATTTACATCGATTGATGATTAGTGAAATTAAAAAATAAACAGCACACCACAGCTGAAACACGTAATTGTACGCTGTGGTTCTCCAGACATTGATTGATGCTCTTCACAATATCCTTTCCTACCTGAGTGAGTAATTTTTCCACATATAAGTCAACTTCAATTAGCATTATGTGATACTTGACAGCGAAATTACAAAATTACTTCTTTGAAGTCCAAAAATACTCAACTGTATCATCAACTGAGAACCTCTTCCATTTGATGGAGTTTCCTAGACAAGCTGATGCCTCGTTGACAGGATACGACACTGTAAATCCAAGTGTCCTCCTATCTTTTTCTCCTGCCTCATTTCCACTGCCATTTTCAGGGTGAGCTGATAGGAAAAGTGCCACCTCCATGGCAATAAACTCAAACAAACCCTAGTAAATACAATGTTCAAACACTAATCACGCAATTTTTAGCCCACGAACATCGATGACATGTATCTATAGACTATTTTATCAAAATGGAAAAGGTAGGTTCTAAAATTTGTTCAGATAATGTTAGTTATGTTGAAGGTTGATTTAAATCAGGTGAGTTGAAGGGCCGTTGTTTCTCTGTTGGAAAAGCGACAGATATTCCAGTATAATGCAAATCCAATTACCCAATGAACGCCATTATCATACCTCAGAATTTCCGGCAATCACGCTGGCTGGAATTGAAATTTCTTCCCTGCGCAATTCGAGTATTGGCTCATTCTTTCCTCCAAGCCTTGCGCATAAGATCAAGAAGTTTGAGCCTCGCAAGGTCACACCATAATACAGCCCCTTCACATCTCTGTAATAGTTACAACAATAAGCAATGAAAGCGAAGAGCAAATACTACTGCGTAGTTGAATGATACAAGCAAACGCAATACCCGGTGGGAAGAGAATCAGTATAAGAAACCATCAAATTGAGGGGGTTGTTCTTCTTCTCTCCGTGTGAAGAAAGAGAAGCTCTCATTTCAGCCCCCAAATCATCTGCGATCTGCCAGAGCCTAGAGACGGGAGTAGCACAGTCCCTCGCGAATTTGCGCAGAATGCGCTGCGTTTGCCTTAATCGCCATTCTTTTCTGAGCTTACACTGCCTCAGAAATATGGCTATGGCTGCGACGGAAGCAGCGGCGGCGACAAAAGCAACCGCAACCTCCTTCCTCATGAATTTTCACTTTTACAGGAAACGGAATGCAGCGAGGATTGATTTTCTCTGGTTCCCGTACCTTTGATGATCTTCGCTTCATAGTGAGCAGAGAAGTAACAGAAACGCCGTGATCGTAGCGAGGGAAGCGCGAATATATTGGATCGCGGAGGGGAAACTGAACCGAACCGAATCAAATTGACTAATTGAAGTTCAGTTCAAATACATTAGACCGCACTCTAGATTGTTATTTGGTAGTAAAGATGAAGATGAAAAAGATTGGTATTGTTCTTTGTAAGGATGGAAATGAAATAAATTGTATTTGCTCTATATATGGATAAAAAAATTGAGGAAGCAAACATTAATTTAGAAAAATAGAACCGGTAAAATTGATGTTAAATCATAAAAAATGATCTATCAGTCAAATACCGATCCAACACTAAAAATCAAAAGCCAAGATCGAAGCTCAAAACTAACAATAAAAAACAAAAATTGAATTGAACATATGTAAACTGATCTTGCACTAGATGAATAAACCAAAGTTTTTGTCAATTTAATTACGATTTTCTAATCTTAAAATCAACCGACTTCAATTCAACTTCAAATAAGATCGAAGTAGAGTGAATTGGACTCCACTCTTTTCACATCTAGACATAAGAACCCTCACAAAATATTTATTTGTGGGTAATCACTTTCGTTGCCAGCTACCCACCTTAAGGATTGTCCATCCCTTCTTCTCACACCATTAATACGCATGCAAAATGATGGAATCTACACGTTTATTATTAGAGAAAAAACTAATTTCGGCTTGAGTTTCGGATAAATATACTAAATCGGACATGAGTTTTGGAAAAACAAATTTTAGACTTCTCAAACGCATGCTTGAATGCATGATGCATCCGAGTGAGGGAGTGATCGGAAGAATCGTCCCACACTCGGACGCATCATACCTCATACGGATGCAACATTCAAATTTTTTTTTTTTAATTTTTTTTTAATTAATTTGACTAATCAAATCTTATCGAAATAACTTAAAATTTTTACCATACATTTTTAACAATAAAAAGACACTACTCTCGAAGTTTTTAAATTTTTTCAGCAACTGTACGATTTATTATAATTTTTTTAATACATAAATAAAATAATTTTGTTAAAATTACATACGTTAATAAAAATTCTTGAAAATTGTATCACACACTTAAAGCACTGTAAGACAATATTACAAAAATTCGGACGATCGGTCCCTGACTCGGATGATCGGTCCCTTACTCCGGGAAGCTCAAAAGTTATTTTTTCAAAACTCAGGCCCGAAATTAATTTTTTCTCTTATTATTATGAGTGATTGTAGTTTGATTTAGTCTTTTCTAAAAATTGAAATCAGTCCATTAACATTCCTATCAAATTTTTTAGACTAAAACCATACTCTTAAAAAATTAGGACCATATTAATATTGAATTATATATTCGTTTTCTGTTATGGTTTTGTTATTTTCATTCTCTCTTAAATATTTTAAAAATAATGAAGAACAATTTTATTAATTTCATTAGTCTCTTGTGTTGTAATATGCATGGTAGATTTATATTTTTATTTGAATGATATAATATAAAATAACTAAAAGAATTTTATATGGTTAACAAGGGCAATGAGTCGCAGAAGTGGTTTCCTTAAAAACTGGACCACGACTAAATACTAACAGATGACCACAACAATTTGTCCAAAATGGAAGAGTCGCTCTTTCAATGTAATTTCTTCAAAATCTGGTCAACTCTCATGTTATGCCTTGAGATGGAATCCACCATTAACGTCCTTCAAGGTGGAATCAGATTTACACGATTTTTGTTTATTTACTCTTTCATTTTCCGACGATGACAAAAGAAAATAGTAGGAATCGAAGGTTTTTTCCTGCTTCTAATCTTCAAACTTGAACAGAAATGAAGTTCAGCAGAGCAGTTCTCAGATTCTTCGCCGTTTCCTTACCTGTCATGCAGAATCCGTCTTCGATCTGTAACAATAACCATCAATAATTACACCCTAATGAAAGAGAATCAGATATTGGTTTAAGGAAAATGAAAGAGGTTACCTTAGCAATGATGGTGAAATCAACTGTAGATTCGCCAAATTTCAAAGCACTGCTCTGAACTACTGACAGACGAAGCTTCTCCACTTCGTTCAATGTGTAGGACAACAACCCCTTTTGCTCTTCACAGTGAATTCGAAGGAGAACGTCCCTGTCGGAGACTCTTGCTTCGATCTCCGGGAGGTTTTGGTCGGAGAAGGCAATCGACTCTTCGTCCGACCAAGTGTCTTCCTCTGCGAAAAGACGAGCTTTCTTCACCAAAACCACGGATTCCATCGTCGTTGCTTGTTTCTCCAGCTCCCTTAAGCGTTCCTGCAGCTGCTCCACGTGTTCAATGGCGTCTCCAAGAACAGAAGCCTTATCCTTCTGTTACATTTTTAAAAATATCATGTTCGGTCTTTGAAAAGAAAACGGATTTGATGAAAAAGGGTCTCAAAGATAAAAGGGTCAGGAATTGAAACCTTCTTCAGGCCAGGTATTAGAGCGGAAAGAGCAACGAATCTCTGGGTGAGTTTCTCTCTCTTCTTTCTCTCAGCTAAAACATGATCTTGAGCAAGCAAAGGGCATCTCCTGGCTGCCCCAAAACTCCTCTTAGTTCCTTTATTTTCCGTCAGAATCTGGAGATTCTCGCACGATCCATGACCGACGGGAGAAGAGGAGATGTTAAACCCGATCTTTGGCTTTAGAGTAGTGTCTAAAACAAAAGATTCGTGAGACGGTTTTGAAGTTCCGAAGGAAATAATTTGAGAGGAAGGGGAAGAAGAAGAAGCGGGCTTGGAGGGTTTCCAGCAACTGGATTTGAGCTGCTTTAGCTGTCTTTCAGATTTTTTCGTCAATGGAGGAGACGCTTCAGCTGAGAAGCCATTGAAGCTGGTCGTGCTTCTTGGGTAGCTCTCAACAGAAGCTGACTCAAAACTCATCTCATCCAGAGAGCGATCCAGAGAATATTGATGAAAAAAGGAAAAATGTTCCTCCATTTGTCCCTAACCAACACTAATAACAATTATCAACACAAAATCTCAAAGATTATCACTTTCCAACCATCAGAAATTTCATAGCTCTCACCATATCACAAAACAAGTTCGCCTCTGAGAT
>QAOC01022727.1:14451-30791 GCA_003255005.1 Begonia fuchsioides | reverse complement strand
AGTGTCGAATGAAACGAATCTGAAGCGAGAGAGAAAGTGTTGCATACATCGGAATTCTCGCTCGGCATTGCAGGACCAGACTTCCCGCACAAACACGGTCGCCATTGACGGAAACTTGGAGTTCAAGGTTGAAGATGAAAAAAGCGCGGGAGAGCAACGTTCAGAAAAATGGAGGAAGTGGGACTCTGGTTTAGAAAGGTCTGATTTATAAGAAATAAAACTACTTTCACCCCTCTGCTCTAAGAAACTTACAAATGCACCCTTCTTTTTTATTAATTATGAAAAATGCCATATTACATGAGGGTACTTATCGGATGATTTAATTTGAATAATTGTATACTCTTAAAATTAAGAAGAAACACACTTGTAGCCGTACAATTTAAAAATATCTATTTATGTCATGGAATATCCCTTTTAATAATTGCATTTTTAATGAGTAAATATTAATTTTTTTGATTGAAATATGGAGGTATTATAGTATTGGATAAATAAATATATAAATTTTAATAATTTATAAATTTTATTTTGCATTTCACAAATAATAAAATCAAATTGGTGGAACTCACCTGCTTTTGTCTATCTTGCGCGGATAAACAGAACACAGTCAACTATTCTCTCTTCAAGGTTATACAACCGCCATTGGAGATGACTTATCTAAGCATTACGCCTTATGCTCCCCCGTTTCTCAACTCCCTTTCCCTCTTCCATCTAAGCTTCATCAGATCATCTTCTTTTCTCTCTGCCCGGTAATGGAAGCTCATTTCTCTCTCTTTCCCCCTTCGCTTTGTGGGCGACGACCTTCTTCTTCTGCTTAGTACTTACAGTAGAGTATGTCGTTTAATCTGCCTGCATTCTTTTCTAATCATTCATCGCAATATGTTTTCTAATTCAGGCTCAGAATGGCATCTCCCTCCTCCTCCATTTCCGTTTCGCTTCCTCCTGAAAACGGCATTGTTGTGCGTCTATATCTTTCTCTGTCTACATTTCTTCCTTCCAATAGGTTTTTCTCGGTTAGGATTTCAATTTGAAGGACTATAATGCTGAGGGATCTCGAACAAACGCTTTGGGCTTCATATCCATTGTCCAAAAGTATCTACTTATAATCCAATTTGTGAAATGGGTTGAAGGCTATGGAAAATGTTTTGTAGGTTGGTGTTGGGGGTGTGAGCATCGATTTTCTGGCGGCAGTCGCTTCTTATCCAAAGCCCGATGACAAGATCAGAACCACTAGCCTGAAGGTGTGGTATTTGTTATTTCATATCCATCTGCATAGTTTAATGCTCAATAGTTGAGCCTAAGTATCTATTTATTGAGAAAATTTTAAAAATCAAATACTTACTTCCCACATGTAAAGCTGGTCAATTTCAAATTCACGGTCATGAATGTTTTGCTTCGACTCAAGTATCATCAAAAGTAATATATCTACACTCTCATTATAATCATGATGAATTACGTTGATTTCAATTTCTTGGAATTATTGTATCAACCCTGAAAAGTTTGGGAATTTTTTTTTTGCTTTATTATAATGTCATGGTACAGCAATGTTAATCTTGTCATCACACATTTTAAACTTGCAAAAAATCTATTTTTTTCACGAATGACTCTTTATTTGTTAAAGTTGATGATGTTCTGTGATATCATTGGCGATCAAGAAGAATCTGCTATGAAGAGAGATTAATGAAATTGGTTGGAAAGATTATTATCATAATCATGTTTGTTGTGTTACTTAGATTCAAGGAGGTGGAAATGCAGGAAATGCTTTAACTTGTGCAGCTCGCTTGGGCTTGAATGCAAGAATAATTTCTAAGGTGCTTCCTTTAACCACATCTATTGATGACTTTTGATTTGGTTCATTGTCGCAGTGTTAAATTTAAATAAGGTTTTTTTTACTTATTTTTTTGTAACATTTTACGCATGACGAGCTGATAGATTGCAGATGATAGTCAAGGCAAAGGTATACGAGAAGAACTTGAAGCTGATGGTGTTGACACTTCTTTTTTAGTTGTAAGTTGATGATTTACCAGAAACCTCTTTGATAAGTATGTTTCACTACAAGATTCTCAAAAGCGCATCAGTTTTCTTGTCTAAGTTCTTACAAGTGATGGGAGTTCTTATTAGTATAGTTAGATGCATTGAAGTCTGCCCAAAATGAATAAGCTAAAAAATGAATCTAGCACTTTCTGTATCAGAAATACATCAAATAATCTTTTTTTGTCTCATACAAACATATAGTTAGAATATCTAATTTCTTGTGCAATTCAAGGAGTATATCATCATTGAAATTCCATAATTGAATGATCTTCCGACATATCTCCCATGTATTCAGTTTTCTCAAATGCTGGAGCATGATGTGATGTGTGCTACATGTCTGCGTCCATCAACAAATTTTATCTATGTTTAGTAATCTTCCTTGTTGTTGATCTTTAGTTACTACTTTTAACTTCTTTTACTCTTTAATAGGTCTCAGAAGAGGGCATTTCACCTTTTACCTATGTCATTGTGGACAACCAGACGTAAGGCTCTTCTCACTACATCCTCACTGTCTCTCTAATTTATTAGCATTATAAAACTGTATCATTTATTTTCTTCTTCGCATGATACTAAACTGTGAACAGAGACAAGCTGAGGGGAGAGAATTGATAAGTACTCAAATATCATTGGTTCAAAGTGCTTTTCATTACTTCTGGTCATTCTAAATTTCTTTTAGGATCTACATGGAGAAATAATGACATATTTTCCCTCAAGTACAAAACTGTGTAAACTTCATTTCTTTTGGCTTCTAAATTTATGTCTTATGATCTGTTCTACCACTTAATCTTGACTTATGCCTAAAATTTGAGCTTGGATGTAATTTCCATTTTTTTTATCTAAAGAATTGTTTCCCAGTAAAGTTTCTGAAATTTCCAATACAAAAGAGATAAAATCGTTGCACTTTTTTAGTTTGTAGAGGAGGAAAAACACTACATAGGTAACGAAAGAAAAGAGAATAGAAACAGACGCATGATTTTAGGACCTTTAAATTTTCCAGTTTATAGTTGTTCCACTTTCCAGGTTGCTCCTAAGACCACTGTTATTAACTGTTTGAAAAATTTGACTGTTAAAGACTGTTATATTAAGACGTTGACAGAGATTTTTGGTTATGAGGCTGTGGTCAAGTTTTCATTGGCTGATATGAAACAAATTAGTTCCTCACTCAAAGATATGCAGTGAATTACTGAAATACTAGAATATGTTCAGTTAACCATCATGCTAGAAGCTTTCAGGAATACTCGTACATGTATTCACACACCAGGCTACCCTCCCATGATACCAGATGATCTTTCACGATCCAGTCTATTATCAGCATTGGATGGGGCAAGACTTATTTATTCGGACATACGGTTGCACGAAACAGCTTTGGTTGTTGCGCTAGAGGTATGTTTTTGTACACATGCACAAGGTTACAGTTTAATTTAACTGCCAGTTATATAAGATTCTTTTATTTATTGTGTATTTGGACATCGAATGACGGTAAAAGTGTTGTTTGGCGATAGTTGGATCCCTATAGTACCCGTTATCTTGATGTTGCTGATATGTGTTTCTCTTTCTCTTTCTTTGTTTCTCTTCTTATCGAAGAATGAGCCTGTTTAGATATAGGTCATGAGGCAAAGGAATATTCTTATATATTCCTTGAAGGGAGTTGTGGTATATATATATAACTACTTATTCAGGCAAAGACTTATACATATGAAAATTATCAATGGATAACTTACACATCTGTCCATCAAAAGTAAGATTCATGATGGCGGAGGTTTGAGTTTCTGTGATTCTAGAAATTTATTCCAATGAGGTATTTTAACTGTAAAATGTATAACGGTGTAATTCTCCTTGAACCAAACCAATAATTTAAAAATCAATTCATTTCAACAAAGTCTCTTAAAATTATTGAAAATGTG
The DNA here is from genome assembly GCA_003255005.1 of Begonia fuchsioides. Lineage (NCBI taxonomy): Eukaryota > Viridiplantae > Streptophyta > Magnoliopsida > Cucurbitales > Begoniaceae > Begonia > Begonia fuchsioides. Next base: position 26,856 of record QAOC01022727.1, on the reverse strand, counting down.
ATTAATGTAAATTTGGAAGAAATAAAGGAAAATGGAGTATTAAAGTTTTTGGTGAAAAGTTGAAAATTTTGAGGAAATCGCTTAGAGGGAATTCTGAAGAGAGAAATTGGATTAAGTTTCGTGTGAAATTGAAATACAGTTTCAGTTCCAAGTATTGTTCATATCCCTCTCCTTAACCCTCCAAACCATAACCCGTCTTTCAGAGAGAAGAATGATTGTCTCCATGACTAATAAGCCAAACAACCCTGGGTTTTCTCCTTTTCAAGTCATGAGAGGGCCAAGGAGGTATGTTTTCAAGAGATGTATTGTTAGGATCGAACTCATGGAGTTTACCCTAAAATCAAGTAATCATCTCTCTTCCGACCATAGAGAGATAGAGTTAAGGAGAAGAATAAAAAATAATTAAAAAGATACTTGATTGATAAGACTAACTAAGATAATACTAACTAAGATAAGACTAACATGAGAAAGTAGTCTCTTAGACTCCCTAGACTCATCTAGTATACTGTTTTCCTACGAAAGCATCCGTAACAGGTATGCTGTTCCTTTAAATACTTATTGGACTAATTGTCCTTATACCTATTGGTGCATGTTTCCTGGCGATTCGTTACTTTGATGGACAAGTGAGAAACAAAATCAAGCCTCTAAATCTTCTGCCAAATTTGAATAATGTGCAATTCTACTTGTTTCGAGATTGCGCATGTTGGTTGATGTTACATATTTATTTCCCCCAATTTTAGATAATTTGATGCTAAATACTAATTATATTCGGGTCATTGCTGACCACATGAGACAATATGTCACTCATTTCTTGCAGGAAAATAGATGCTTAGATATTGCTGACCTTCTACACATCCCTTGTTGATGCATGAGTTTTACATTACAGTTTTCAATATTTTGTAATTAATGGTGCACATGTAGATTCCATATTTAGTTAATGCTAATTAATGTAATTACTGAATTTCAGCTTACCATCTAACTCATAGATTCTCGTCTAATCACGAGAATTCTAACCATAAGAAGTATTTAATCAGATATTGTATTATAGTTTTGTTTATTGTGTGTGTGACATGTGACCCATTAGAGTTTATTGAAATGTCCTCCTTGTTGAATGATGTAGTTTTATCCTGAATGTGACATGACTTTGGTAGCAAATTCTAATGTTAAGTGATGAGATATTGTGATAACTTGCCATGTGAAGACAAAAAAAGATGTGGTGTGAGAGTCTAATCTATACAAGTGGTTTGAAGCTCACATTATTTAGGACAGTGTAAAATGCATAATTTATGAAAAAAGTTCTCATCCCAACCTCTAATAACGTCTCTCAAGTTAATTTCAACAAATAAAATTGTGCAAGTTTCAGCTCAAAATAGATAATTTCATAGTAGGAGGACACGAATGCTAGGCCTCGCAATGGGGAGATTTCAAGAGCTCGCGTGAAAGTAATTAGGACTTAAGTGTGAAGGCCAACCGGCAACCCATACCATTGAGGTTGTACAATACCTCATTGCTTGAAAGCATGGAAAATAAATGATTTATTAGAAGAATTTATCTTCTTAATACACATGTTTTTGCTTGCCCGAAAACCAAATTGTGCTTCACTTGTCTCAAATTAGAAAACTTTGAAGTAAAAGTACTAAAGAGGTTACAAATATGCAAGTTTAAAATGTTGGTTTCAATATCCATAACATATATTTATTGTTATTTGAGGGCTGTATAGTACTTTTGGTGATGAGGATTTAAAGTTATTCCACCTTTTTGGTCACCATGGATTATTATACTTAAAGAACTCTAATATATTTGTTTCTCATGGAAAGTTAATAAACTTAGGTGTATGTGAGGAACAACACAATGTCGAATGGTTTCCTTAAGTAGATAATAATTTTTGATTGAACTTAAGGCAAACTGAATTCTCCTTTTGGAGGATCCATAAAATTAGCCTTTGGTTTCATGACGTTACATTATAACGTTAATAAGATGTAAATAAGAAGTGGCTTCAGGGATAAAACTACTCATAAAATTCTTTATGATCAGTATTATTGATTTAGTTTTAATGCAAAATATTATATTTTAGTAATAAGAATGTAAAATTGTTATTATTGATTTAGTTTTTCAACATAGGCTGCTCGCATGAACATACCTCTCCTCATTGATGCTGAAAAGAAAAGAGAAGGTTTGGATGATCTCATGAAAATGGCTACTTACATCGTATGCGCAGCCAAATTTCCACAGGCAGGTTATTTATATTGACAGTACATGGTGACAAATTTGACGTCTAAATTTTTCTATTGCTGTTTTTTATTGCTGAGTGTTCTCCATGCACTCTTTCTAATTTTTTTTTTTTTTTTGCAAAACTCAATATCTAAGATGTTTTAGTCTATGATATTAGAAAAATGTATTTCTACGCGGGGAACTTTTCTTGTCACCATGTAATGTTTTTTTATTTGTGCAATTTTACTGCGATGACTGGCCGTCTTGGGTATTTTTTTTTCTGTTCATTGCATTTGAAGCATTCATCTTTTCTCTGTGAGCTACATTATTTCCTTAAAAGGTTTGTGTTTGTGCTCCTGTTGATGTTTGATATCTTTGGGAATTTGTGTGAATTTCGATGTGGCAGGAATGGACAGAAGCACCCACTCTTCCTTCGGCTTTAACTTCTATTCTTCAAAGATTGCCGGGTGTGAAATTTGTGGTTGTAACCCTGGGAGAAGATGGGTGCATTATGGTAGAGAGAAGTAAAGATGGTGAATATTATTGAGAAATTGGTTGAGGAATCACGTAGACTAAAAGTTTTTAATTTATTATTTTCACTTTCATTAATGAATTGTTCTACTGTTTAGGAAAAGATAGTTTGTTGTAGATCATGACATGATTGTCAATCTCCATGATATTTTGTTTTTATGATTTTTTAAGTTTAAAATAAGTGATTCTAATTTGAATAGTTAAAATTCCTAATTTGTCTCTTTACTCTTCATTAAAAAACTGATTTATTAAATTAAAAAAAAAATAAAAAAATATGAAACTTTTGAGAACGATAATGTGCAAACTTTTTTCTTTTAGAAGCACATATGCTAATAAATAGACAGTCTCACACATTTGCATTACAATTTCTAGAGCTTTTGACTAGCATTATCTTTCTGGCAGATGTTTCTCAGACAGAAGAATTTGATGTAGATAAGTTGTTTGACGCTCTGAAGCACAGAAAGGATGAAAGCATAAAAATTCCAACTTGTTTTTCATCAGTAAGATGTTCCTGAGGTTCTTTTGTGCATGATTCCTTATCTTTGTGCAAAAAGTTACTTGCCACTTCTTCCGGATGCTGACATCCCAAGCATGCTAGATTTTGATAGTAGCTTCATTTTAGTTATCATCTATTGCAGTTAATGTACTTTAATCACATGCATTTCCCCAGATATGTGTCTTGCATTCTCATTTAAAATTTTTTAATATTAATGGATGACTGTGCGGTCCATCAAAATAAGTAGTATCTCATAAGTTTAGAGATCAAAATAAGTAGCTGAAGTTCAACTGTATAGATTAAATGTTCTTAATTAAAAGTTCTATTGATATCTTAGAGAAAAAACATTGAATGTTACTGTTCTATTTAAACCTATTACCTTCACTATTTTTTTTTTTAAATAAAGATATAAGGCTCTTAGCCGTTGAATATGCATATTTCTATATGGAATGTTATTCTTGAATGGTCCAACAAAAAACTTTGATTTGTGGCTGTGCAAATCGTCCGTGTTGAGCATTTGATGAATATTGACATTGAAGATAGACAGCAGACAATTCCTGTAGGTTCCAGTGTTTGCGTCAAATATTGAACTTAGAAATTGTATAGAAGCAATTAAACAGTTAAAGATAATCATCATTTAAAACCAGAAATCAACAAGATAAGCTCTACTTGAGAGAATCAATCATAACTCTCTTTTGAGGGGAGAAGAATGCATTTTTCTGGACGTTGATCAGTTTTGTTTATTATATTGAACAATTTTAAACTTCCAGCCAATAGCAAAGCTGAAAGCTGATGGGATTGGAATGATACATGGACGGTTATTACTTGGAACAGCTGAAAAAATACCACCCTCAGAACTTGTTGATACTACTGGCGCTGGAGATGCATTTATTGGAGCTATTCTTTATGGTTTGTGTCGTTATACTTTTTTATTTGCATCTATGCGCTGATACTTGTTTCTTGTTCTTCCATGGTATTGAAGAATGCCTCTTGAGTTTATCTCATTTTGGATTTAATACTACTTTAAATTTATTTACTAAAAGTTTTGGTTTTCACTTTGGGCGAGGAAACTGGAACAGAAGTGTAGGATCGATTTTCAACTTAAGACAAGGGGAGGGGGGCGAAGGGTGATTTAGGTTGACTAATTTTTCGTAATTTTATAAAATCTCTAGTGATTATTGCAATAATTATAATACAATTTAGTCAACGTTTTTCTACGTCCGCGCTTGAAGCCGCACCTTGAATATTTTTCTCTCATTGCACGAGTATCTACTATGCTGACTTATGAGACATTGAAACTTTTATAATTGATTCTTCTTTGCAAAGTGTATCATTTTTCTTCACGATTCTTTTTTTCAAAGGGGTCATCTTAACAATTTTTTGCTCAATGAAATTAGTCGAAGTAACCAAGTTACACTTTTACAATAATCATTCGATCATACTTGAATGAAAGTTGTAAGTGTAAATACAACGTGTGTCAATATAAAGTTTGGCAACCATTTTACTTCGTTTTTCTCATGTCGAATTCACCTTTAAATGAGTTCTCATTCTTTTATTTATAATTTTAATTCCGGACAAGTTTTTAGTTGACACGTTGTACTTTCGGTCAACCCCTTCTACTAGTTAGACAAAAATTTCTATCTGCTGAAGTTTCGGTCGATCATTTGGCAAACTGGTCAGCACTTCAAGTGAGTTAATATTTTCACGTTTGGTCTTTGGGTATTTTCGGTCGACCTATACTCAGTAGGGGTCGACTCCTATAGTATTTCAGCACAAAGTTCTTAAAAAATAGTTCAAACGAAATCCAATTTGAACAAAATTGAAAATGCTTTAACATACATGTTAGAAATAATAAATACTTTTTTGAAAGGTATTTTTAATAAAAAATAAATGATTAAATTGAATAGAAATTTATTGAATACTCAATAAGCCAACAAGAAGTGCTTTTCTAAATGCGTCAAGGTTGATTCATGTCCAATATATATTATGGCAGGGGTAGTTTAGAAGTTAAAGGGTGATCCATTCCATAAGTTGAGTCATTAATAGATCTCTTTGTGGTTGATATTTTGACAAAATTGAAATTATTTTTGGTATTAATTCATTTAGCTTTGATGAAAGTCTGACGAAAATTAAGAACACACTTAGTTTCTTCAAGAAATATTCAGGTATTAGTTGTAGGAATTGGTTCATGATTTTACGCATATTATCTATGTTTTAGTCGATTGACTTCCACCCAAAAGTTTGAGGATCTCACAGAGGAAAAGAGTATCTATTTTTCAAATTGATCTCAAACCATTTCAATATGAAATTCTGAGCTTGTTCATTGCTTAGAGTTTTGAAATGTCCATTAGTAAGTAGGCTTCCTTTATTGAAATCTATTCACGGAGATTGAATTATGATAAGACTCAACATATAGGCTAGACCAAACCCAAAAAGAAGAGAGAAATATCATCTATAAGTATAAAAGTGCTTGCTTATTATGGTAAGAGAAAATTTAGAGTAAACTGTGGGAGAGAGAAACCTCCATTAATTGCTCATCAAAGGAGAAGTAAAGCCTCTATTAATATCTCCCAATTTTATGTTTTGATTTTGGGTATCGGGTTAATCCTTTTTATTAGCAAATCATTTTCTTTGTACTCGTTGTGATCTTTCTTTATCTCATTAGATAGGTTCTATCAGATTCTTGCCCTAGGTAGAATATGCTTTGAATCACGATCTCTATTAAATACTCTGGTGGGTTTTCTGATGATTCTCATGACTGCTATTATTTTCTATGGGCACTGCATGGGGACTCGTGATATGGTTTTTGTCATCAATTAAATATTGTTTGGCCAGTTTAGTATTGTTGATCTTTTTCTGTTTGTCTTTGTTAAGGGGACATATTGAAGTTACTTAAACTTATTCCTTCAACTGCAGGTATCTGTGCCAATATGCCACCAGAGATAATGTTGCCTTTTGCTGCCCGGGTGGTAAGTAGATTTACTTGTGAGTTTAAATGAACCTTTGCAACTGGCATGAAATCTATGGTGGTTGTGTTGTTGTAGGCGGCAGCATGCTGTAGAGCTTTAGGGGCTCGAACTGGTCTGCCACATAGATCAGATCCAGTTTTGTCGACATATTTGGGAGAGTATTCCACAGGTTCTATTGGTGAAGCAATTATTTTGAAATCCTAGCTTCCAAATGACCTCTTCCATGTCATACTCAGTCCTCTCATATGATATGTATTAGCTCGGAACAGGGTAGCTTCAATGAAAGATGAAGCAGGGGACGAAATTCCGTTTATTCTAATAAATTGAAATCGAATTTATTTTAATGCTCATAGAATCGTTTTGACCCACTCTTACATATGAAATTTACCTACCGCATAGTTATTGTTCCTCGAGGAAAAAAAAGCGAATGTTTTCTTTGTAATTACAATACTTTTCTCAAATGGTTGCTAAACAGCAGTAACCAGTTGACAAATGTCTAGTTGTTTTCTTTAATCAATCACGTAAAATCTGAAACTTGTACCACAAACTAGTCAAAATGAGCCTCAATGCCAAATATTTGGGACGGTTGAAAGCAAAGAATCCACTTTGTAGTGTAGAGAAAAACTGGAAATCTAACTTTATGCAAATTTACTCCACTATTCTTCTAATGGCAGATAATCCAAAAGCGAAATAGTGGAACCAATCGACGGGACATGTTCAGGTGATTTTATTTTGCTTTGATTTTTTAATTGTTGGATAAATTGGAGACTAATCTTATAATATTGTTCTAAATACAATGAAGTAGAAATCTGTTGTTTTAAAGATCATGAGCATGGGGGAACTTTGCCACTAACGTGGCCATTATCTTCTTTATTGTGTATAAAGAGAGTAGATCTTACGATGAAGATGTTTTGATGCTTGATGTTATACGGTAAATCCTAGATCAAATTTATTAAAAGATCACTACTACCTATTGTAAATAAAGCAAACCTGAATTGCACCATCAAATGCGGTTCTCTTGTATTGATAATGAACTAATGGAGACTTATTATTAGTGAAATGCTTTTTGATCCTCCATCTGCAGCAGAGAGTGAAATTGGTCCATCAACTCCTCATTTTATACATTGGCCATGTAATTAGTAAGACAATTTTTGTTGGCAATGCAGCAACTGACTACACGGGATGTGGTACCACACAATGGTTGCTCTAAATGTCAACTTCAGATTTACCCATTGAATAAAGTATGCAGATTGGTCCTCCATTCCAAATTCAGTAGGTCCAAGGTGGAGCTGAACTAGTTTTGAATGTAGGATGACATGATTTGGAATGCTTGATGAGGCTCAATTCTCGGCGCCACTTCTTTTGTTCTGCATCTTGCATCATTCCTCTGGGTTAGTAATCTTTCAGGTCGTTTATCCTACTTTTTGTTTATATGTAGATGAGGTGAACAGTGATGTTCAGCATGGACATCTCACTTCAGCAACGAAAACCTTGGTAAATGAACTTCGTTTGAAGCTTAAATATTTGATCAATTGATTCAGAGTTGAACACAAAAAGGTCGTTTGAAAATTGGTTATCTATCATATCAATGACAAGTTGAAAAAAACGTCAAACCCAAACAAAATCTCTATCTCAAATTTGAGAATTGTACATGAAAAACCACCTCATAAGTCACCTTCTAAAAACAATGTCATCCCGTTTGAGTACGGACCATGAGACTTCCATTGGAGCACCCTATTTGATCTTCAAATCCATCCATTTAGTCTTGGAGAGAAAAAGGTTGACAAGAATCACCATTTAGGTCAAGAATTGAGTCATTTCTATTTAGGTTTGGATTCTGCTCCCCTAAAAATAGTAGGCTTAGGTCATTGATCATAGGATCTTATGTGGGACCCTTTTAACATATGCCAAGCTTGTGACTGAATTATAGTAAGCTACAACTTACATGGCAGAACATGTAATCACAAGTTATGCAAATAGGTCGTACTTTTTCTTACTAGAAACTCTTAGTTTTTGAAGAACTCCATTGATAGTTTGCAACATTGATCATTTTTATTTCGTCAATCACTATCATGTTTCAATCGCTAATATTTAAATTTCTTACTCATTTTTTACTTGAAAGGGTTGCCGGTATTGACCTAAAAAATATCTTCTTCCTATTTCATTGATGTAGATGATTCATGTTGATAAGGGATTAGACTTGGACCATGTTGGTTTTAGGTCCCCTCCAATCTCCTACCCTTCTCAATGAACTGTTTTCCCTTTATAGATTGGCCGAAATCTCCATCATTCACATGTAGTCGGCACCTATTCTGGTTGGTTACATTATTTTGGTCCCAACTTTGTTGTCACAAATTTAAGCCAAGATAGACTCGTTTCTAGTAGCTAACTCTGTTTGACATAATATATTCTCTTATACCCTACTCTCGATGAACATTTGCATGTCATTAACACCATCGGTTGCGGTTGCGGTTGCAGTACAAGTTTCCGTTGGCCAATTGATATTGATGTCTCGGCAATGTCTTCGACACAACTTTTTAATGTGTCAGATTGCTTGTATTCATTGAGATATAACTTGGAGATTTGTTATTTGTTGCGAGCAAAATACATAGGTTTCGATTTGGAGTAAGTTGAGGTATTATTGTCCAATTTGGTCCTAATTCTTTCAAATTTGTTCTATAAAAGACAAATCATATAAAACTAGCATATCATAAACATCTTTTGTGTCTTTTAATTAAGTTTCGTTACCATTGAAATCCAAAAATATCTTCATTAATAAATAAGACGATCTTTGATGGGAACTATTTCATTATCAAAATTCAAAGTATTTGCCGATTAGTTCGGAAAAAGTTGTCGGGAACTGTCTCTGAGACATTATTTTCTAAAGCGCAATTTAACCTCTACATTTAAGGTTGGATCCAACTTTAAACAATTTTTTTGACAAAATACCGTTTAAATTTAATTGGTTAATAAACTGTTCATGCATTGATAAAATGACCTTATATTACAATAATTTTGAACTCGTAGATAATTCAACCCAACTGTTTTTTTCGATTTGCTGTGTCAATAGAGTGTTTGTGAAGTCGCAGGGTTAAATAACTATAATGGGTTAAAATGATTATTAGAAGTAGGAGTGAAATCGGTCTGGTTCAGTGTAAAATTTTGAATGAACCGATTAATATTTCTATTTTTGGTTCGGTATAGCTTTGGTTTCTGATTTTACCAGTTCGGTTTGATTCAATTTTAAAATTATTTTTTATGATGTCATCATGTTATCTAAATATATGAAAATACAAATATTATTTAAGAATTAAAATGAACGAAATAATAGTAAATATACTGTATATTATTATATATTTTTCTAATTGCACAAATTTATCTAAATTGTTTTTAATTTTTAATTTTTTTGCTTGGGTTTTTAACTATTTTTTTTAAGTAAAATCAAATACCTAGCAAAAAATATTAGTTTTAATTTTCTAAAAATTTAAAATTATATCTTAAAAAATAAAATAAAGTCTTAATTTTCAGTAAAACAAAATCAAATAATTTTTAAGTTTTATTATTAGAATATTTTATTAAATTCGGTTTGGTTTCACTCGGTTTTTTAGAATTGAAACCGAAAACCAAAGCGAACACATTCGGTTTTCGTCATTTCGTTTCTTTTTCACATCGAAACAGCGCTGCACTGAATGATAAGATTCAGTTTGGCCTGGTTTTTCTGTGCAAACAGAACCAATTTCCGCCCTTAATTAGAAGCAAAAAGCAAGACATCTCCATCCCAAGTTGAAGGAAAGACCTCTAGTCTTGACCAGAAAGGGATTCACAAAAACCTTGTCTCAACTGCTATTGACTACAGTGGGTTGAATTTATTGTTCCTAATTTAATAAGCACTAATTATTCCATTGAAACACTTGGAAATCTGTGGAATGAATAATGACGTCATTCAAATTTCATTTTTGGAACATAATTATTCCATTTACCGAGCCATTAATCAAATTTCGTTAATTGCGAAACTGAGTGCTTTTTAATTTTTATGTTCATGCCACCGTACCATCCAATTTCACCAAAAATGCTTAATAACTATCGAAGAGATTCCACGTCTAATCTTTAGTCGATTAACTCGGCCGTTCTTAAAAAACAGGATAATTCGTCAGCGAAAAAAATGCTTAATAACATCAACTTTAGTGTATTCACACACTAATAATTGTCGCAAAAGACTTTAAAATTCAAATTGAAATAAATTGATTGTCAATCCAATGAAAACTAATTGGAGCATGATTGGAACATGTACTCATTCATCTAAGTATGTAAATGTGTCGTTTTAGATAGAGAGTGCAAATCTACTTATAAAGCCCTTAGTCTACTTTCTCTATCGTTAGGAGATTGTAATCATGTAATCATGCTTATTTTTCATTTTTATAATAAATCCAACGGCTTCATGCAATTGCAATACTCAATAATCTAGGGTTTGTGACAGCGAACAAAAGAATCAAGTTGGTAGATAATTTGGGGTTGCAATAAAGGTTAAATTTATGGCAAAGGGCGTGACCTATCTCATTGGATTTTCTACCTTTTCTCCTTTTCATACGCGTGATACAAACTCATTAGCAAATAAATTATTTTTAATTTATTTATTTATTTTTCAATATTCTATAACGTAAATATGAATTTCTTTTCGTTATAAAAAGCCAGCTTCCTAGCATCTACTCAGCCGACTTGAAAAGATTTTGATTATTTATATATTTTGCTACGTGTGAGAATCTAAAGTTAGTATCTTTGCTCATCCCAAAGTGAACTCAAAATTACAAAAAATAATTAAATTTGGAAAAGTTAACTTTTTTGCAGATAGATTTAAGAAATTAAGAACTCCCAAGCTGGCTATCGTGGAGCTTTGTGGGAATAGTGTGGTGGATAGGCCAAAATGGGAAGAGTTTTCCTCTTTTGAACTAAAGTATGGATTGATTATCCTTTTATATAAACAACTTAGCCTCTATTTAAGGTTTTAACTTATCGACGACAGCACACACGGAGAAATCAAAACGGGTACTCGAATAATATCAAGGTTCTAACTTTTGCAAAACAACGTAATATGACAGCATTGGCACGTCACGGTTTCGATAATGCTCCACGTCTTCGTTTTCCAATCGTTCTAGAAAAAAGAACGAGAAAGTTGTGTTGTCCAATGTCCATAGCATTTGGAGCTTTGTGTTCGAAATGAATGATCACGAGAAAGTTTGGGATGATGGAAAATACTCATTCCAATGACAATATACTATATAGTATGAATATTATATGGTATATATATTCATAAAAAGGAGAGACTCTCATGGTGTAAATACTTTGAAGCACATGCTTCCATCTCCTAACTTAAAATTTTAGTACATTGAGGTGGTGGGAGTGGTGGGGCACCCAATGATTTTTCCAACTCAAGCTCTAGAGATTAAAACTCATAAGCTTTGTACTTTAGCACATTGTATATCCAATATGGGGATTATATTAAACCTAACAAAACTCTACTCCTACCTTTCGTCAATATCTTTATAAGCTTACACTTTTTTCTACATCATGGGGAATCAACAAATTCTTATAAAAGTTTTAAACTGTCATGTTCTGTTGAGTTTGTTAGAAAAAAAATGATGACGAACGATGACCACAGTGATCGTAGTAGCTAGTCACTTTTTTTAAAAACAAAAAATTATCAAAATAGTGGAAAGATAATAGCTGCTGTATTTTTACGCATCAAACAAAATAGACTATATACAGATAGTTATTTTTTTCATTTTGTTACTCTAAATTTTTCTTTCTATTCCGAGATGGATTATACCTTTGGCCTCAAGCAATATATATAATAGGCAATTGTATGAACTAAAGGTAAATATTTTACAGAAATGAAACAAGAAGAACTCTACTAAACCTTTTATAAGCTTCATTATTAGCTAAGCAACAACAAATGCTCTAACCGCGTCCTTAATTGCTTTTATTAATCATAGGACTTTACAAGTGTCTTATATTTTTGTGTTGATCGTGAATGGAAATCTTCTAAATTAAAAAAAAAAGTGTCCTTTTTCCTAATTATTTATGTGGCTAATGATCATTAAAAAACTTTTTTCAACTTAAACCCAAAAAAATAATTAAAAAATACTTTGCTAAAAGAGATGGAATTTATGTTTAGAGGGAGGGAGGGAGAGAGAGAGAGAG
>QAOC01022724.1:130766-143872 GCA_003255005.1 Begonia fuchsioides | reverse complement strand
GAACAAGGAAAATCATTGTTTTCGTTTTATTTTACAGGTCAACTCCGGATCCAATCTCACAGAAAAAGACTCGAGAGCTCGAGCAAAAATGGAACGATATGTGCTATGATCTTCATCCGGATTTCTTCCATTGCAACAATTTGAGCTCGGAAAAATTCAGACAAATCCGAGCTCTCTTCGGCCGAGTTACGGCTAGGTAACCTGTAAAAATCGACCTGATTCTTGGACAGACAAAATACCGATCGGGTAATTAGTGAAAAAACTGATGAAGAGAGAACCAAAGACTTTCTGGCCTGCATATCTTCTCCTGAGCATGAAAGAAACTCCATTGAAATGCAGAGCAATAAGATTTTTAGTGAATTAGATGCTGACTCATAGGTTTAATGGAGAAGGTTGGTGGCAACAAGAAGTGGTTTCTGCCATAGCTACCACCATTACTCGATCGAAATCTGTAAACTCGAGACGACAAAATGCAGGATCGAAAGGGGGAATGTGGCTGTTGTTCATTGGTCTGGACAGAGTCGGGAAGAAGAAGATGGTTTTTGCGCCTTCCGAGCTCCTTTATGGGTCAAACCCTTTGATCTTGAGACCAAATGATAGAGAATCGAACTCAAATTTACGTGGAAAAACTGTGTTGGATCGAATTTCGGAGGCTGTTAGGAGGAATCCATTATCTGTAATTATGATTAAAGACATCGACAGAGCTGATTTTCTTACTCGGGAAAGTATAAAATCAGCAATGGAGAGAGGTCGTATCATCGATTCTCATGGCCGTGAAATTAGCCTCTAAAGCATTATCTTCGTTCTCTCCTCGAACTGCCTACCTGATGATTTGAAGTTCTTGTCAAATGGAATTTTGCTCGACGAGGAAAAGCTTGCTCGTTTAGCGAAAGGCAACCGGCAATTGAGGCTGTCAGTTTATGAGAAAACGAATAAGCGAAAACCCGATTGGCTAAACAACGTAAATCCTTTGAGAATGCAAAGAAAGGAGATGATTGGGTTCGATCTGAACAAAGCTGCAAGCAGTGAAGATGACTTTGGCGATGGATCAAACAATTCGAGCGATCTCACGATTGAGCATGATGATAATCATAACCGTGATTATCAACAATTCTCCATGTCTCGTTAAATGATCAATATCGTCGACAACTCAATCGTTTTCAAGCCAGTCGACTTCGAAATCATCAAACAACACATCGCAACCTCTATCGCGAAACAATTCTCAACCATAGTCGGTGATGAAATGGCCATGGAAATACAAGAAGAGGCTCTCAAGAAGATAGTGAGCGGGGTGTGGCAAAGAATAACCCTGGTCGGAGAGTGGACGGAGAAGGTCCTGATTCCGAGCTTTCGGGAGCTCGTGAATTGTCTTCCCTGTGAAACGACCGTTGTGAAGCTCGAGCTCTACGGGAAGCCGAGCCCAGAAAACTTGCTTCCTAGCGCCATCAAAGTGATGATCGAGAAATAGAAGTAGAGATAGAAAGAAGAAAGGACGTAGGGAAGAGATTATAGTTACCATTTTTTTTAATTTATACAAAATTAGGATCAAATATTGATTTTTTTTTGGTTAATTTGGTGAAATATTTGTAATAAATAATAAGTAAGGGCATTCTATTCTCTCTGTTTCTCGAACCACCTTTCCTCCTATTTTTGTTTTTGAAAACTGATTCTCAAAACTGCATACCCTAACTTTAATAATAGTTTTCTAAATGTGAAGAAAAATAGCATAGAAAATGATGATCCCATTAAAACCCAGGGAGCTTATAAGTTATAATACGATGCTAATTTATACACTTTCTTTTTTTATTAATCCAAGTTTTTAAATTTCAATTAAATATAAATTTATTCTTTGCATTGGTTTTGACTAGAGTCGGCAATCGAAGCAGCTCAAGCGAGCCGAGCCAGAATTTTTTCGACTCGTCGAGCATGTCGATCTTTTCGAGCCGAGCATGTTGGGCCTATTCGAATCGAGTCTGTTCCAAAAATTTTGGTTCAAACCGGCTCGCAAACCTTGAGCATGTTCAAGCCGAGCCCGAGCCAAGCCGAGCCGAGCAGTTCGAGCCTAAGATATGTAAATATATTTATTATTTTTTAAAAAAATTACATATCATTAAGATTCAATTGTACGAATTCTAAAAATTACAAATGTAAAAAAATACATAAAAAAAATACAAGTGTAAAACATTACATATAAAAAAATACAAGTGTAAGAAAATTACATATAAAAAAATACAAGTGTAAAAAATTATATATAAAAAATATAAGTTTAAAAAATTAAATAAAATTGCAGTTTAGAATTTAATAAAATTTTGAATTCCTACGCTAATTCATCTTCTTGTTTTTGGTTTCTTGTATCTGCATTACTCCAGTCATTCAAGTATATCAAGGCCTCCACGAGATCCGGTGCAAGATTTCATCGTCGATCGTCGAACACTCGTCCACCTGCATTAAAAGCAGACTCAGAATCTACACTAGAAACATGAAGTATTAGTAAATCATGTTTCATTTTAGAAAGAATCATATATACGACCTCATTATTTTTCAACCAACCTAAAATATTAAATGCATCATCACGAAGAAGTTGATAACGAGTATCTAAATAAATATCGAGTTCATTCTTATAAGAACAATAAGAATGAACATCGCTATCAATTTCTTCATCAATGACGGTCATACTATTTACTGGTTGTCCAAAAAGAAAACTACCACTAGAACTAGACGTAACATTAGACTAAAAAATGAATGAGAAGTACTATATTTATGTTGGTAAGAAGCAAATATGTAATACTCGACTTTTTCCATGTACCTTAAGTTTTATCAATGTTAAATGATGAACGAGGTTAACCTATGTTGACCGTTAAGATTAGTTGATTTTTTAGGAAATAAATTTTTTAAACGAGTTTAAGTCCTTCTAATGAAATTAATTGAATTAGTTGATGGAACTATAGCAACAAAAATTACTCAATTTGGAAGTTTGTAGAGAAAGTTATGGGTTTTGGAAATTTACAGTTAGTAACAACCACCGGGTTGAAAATTGATAACTGGGTAGTTTCAGTTTTACTGTTTTATCATGCTGCAGATGAACTTAAGTGAAAAACTAATCTTCTAATAAATTATAGAAAACATCAAAAAAAGAAGATTTATAGGTTGAAAGACTCGATTAGAGTTGTGGTGCAAAAGATATACGCGTTACAAGTTGACGAATAAAAACTAGACCAAAGAAATATGAACTTTTGAGCGATATTCAGTGTTTTGTATATTTGATACATGTACGCTCTGAATTTGAAGTTTATGTCTTCTACAAAGTTAAAATAAACTCAATAAGGCAAAGAATGGAATTTGAATCATAGAAATCTAATTGTAGAACAAGCGTTATGAAAGTTTTAACTAGCGGTCAACACCTTGATTGCCGGTCGACACCTTAAAACTCTCGGGTTTGAAAACCGGTCAACACTTTGAAACAAGTTGTCGACACCTTGACTTTTCAAGCTATAGAGGTCGACTTATGAACAGTGGTAGGTCGACACCTTGTTTAAAGTGTCAACCACTCCTTGATGATATCTGAAAACTCTTCGTCTTCCACGCCTGAAATTGTTTAAAAACTCATTTCTCCTAGCTGCTAACCCATTTTCCCGACCTATCTCTTCCCTCTCCTGAGTTCTCTCAACCTCCAAGTGAGATTTTGTGAGTTTTATGAGTGTTTGAGAGTGAGTTTTTGAGTTGGGTACTTAAATTGGTGCAAAGGCGTGTCTCGAAAGCATGAGATGTGTCTTGGCTGTGAAAGTTGAAGCCTATGTACATATTTCTACTACTATTATGCTCAATTTATGAAATTAGAGAGCAAAATGATAAGATTATTGTTAAACAGACGTGCATGCAAGAGATTTTAAGTGAAAACTTAAGGTTTCAAAAATGTAAGACGAAACTGACTGATTTTGAAAAACGTATATTTTAGTGGGTTGTCAGCTACTATTTCGGCCATGACTTCTTCATAAGAAATGTAGTATACAGAATAAGAAAGAGATTGATACTAATTACATTGAATTTAAATAAGTATAGAAAGAGTTATGAGCCCAGAAATTTAGGTAAAAAATAGAAATAAAATATTGAGTACTTATTTTAGTTAATTGTGATTTTTAAGGTGTTCTTGAAAAAAATTCAAGGAAATTGAATAGGAATTCAGCTTGGAAACGAGGTAAGAACTCATTGCTTGTGTTTTGCCCTTCGGGGCCTACATCACAAAGGGTGTGGTAGGAATTGCTAGTTTAGTCATAACAAGTATGATTAATAAAATAATGTGAATGTATATGTATAATTACTCTTTTGGGGTGCATCACACCGTGCACCGGCCTTATGTTGAGAGTTTGATTGGTGTAAAACTATCTGGAGTGCATCACACCGTGCACCGACCCAATAATATGGGATTGATTGGTGTTGTGTGACATTGAATTTCATTTGTATCTTATAAGTAACGCCTAAGTACGTAAATCACGAAATGAATGATAAAAGTAAAGTTATGATTATCTTGGAGATGTTTGTGCATTGAATGCTTGAATAATATTATGCTTACAAGTATGTATTTTTATGATAAATAATCAAGCTATGCGTGCATTCATATTCATGCATCATGTTTCAATAAAAGTTACGAAAATATTTTATCAAGCATGATTTCAAAAAGTCGCTCAACTGTATGTTAAGAATGAGATATGGGAAGAGCTGCCTCAAGGGAGGCCATATGGTGCTAATACTTTATCCCGAGAATTCTCTTATACGATGCATGAAAAATTTCAAACAAATAAAGATCAAGATTAAGAAAACTCAGAGGTGAAGTTGAATTAACTGTCTTTCCGAGAGAGCCACATGGTGCTCTGTGAGCTGCCCGTGAGGAAGGCCATATGGTGTCATTCTCTTCCTTACGTGTGCATGTCTATTATGTCAAGATCAAGATCAAGTATCAAGTTAAAAATCAAGATAAAGAACAAAATGAAGCATAATTTTAAGTATGACATGAGCATTTTAAGCATGTAGATGATATAATTTCTTATTGAGCTTTAAGCTCATTAGTTAAGCTTTGTGATGTAGGTGATGAAGCTCGGGATGAGGAATTCAGTCCTCATCACGTGCCATGATACGTGGATGGAGCTACTTTGGAGCGAGATATTTACGAAACAGAGTGACGACCCGTGGGTGAAGGAAGAAAAATTTTTTAAATATTTTATTAAGTTTTATGAAAACTTGTTTGAATTATCATGTTAAGAACTTATGTTAAGTAATTCGATGAGCAATGCTTGAATGTTTTGTGTTATTGCCTATCTATGACATGTAATGAACGAAATGATATTTTGATATATATTTCTATGACATGTTTTATAAGTATGATGAGATCATATTTTTAACAGTTTTTAATGTTTTACGCTTCTGCTACGATTTTAATTCATGAGTTTTGAACGAGATTTTAAAAATAAAAATTTTACCGCTGTGTTAAAGAACGAGATGTTACAAAATAAATTAGTAAGTTCGTTTCTTAATGAAGCTACCAAAACTACAGACATTAGCTTTAAGTTACTAGAAATTGTATCAAACATCAATTTACAATATTTAATTTTATATATAGGATGCATAATGCAAGCAAATAAAAAATGTTAGGTATGTTAAGCCAATATTTTTTAAATTTTATTTTCATTTTTTCAATGATATCACAAAATTCATCTGTTTTTTTATATTTCTCGAAAGTATTCGTTAAGTTTACAAATATAGGAATAATAAGATGCATAGTCAAGTAATAAATTTTCTAACATTCTTTAGTAGCTTCAAAAAATAGTTTCATAAAATCAAGAAATATAATAGTTATATTATAACTACAACTATCTAAAGTAATATCTTGTGTTTTTTACTAATAAAATCACAAATGACATTTCAGTACGGTTTAACATGTTCTAACATTAAATAAGTTGAATTTCACATTGTTAATACATCTGTTTTTAATTTTCTATGTTGGAGATCAACCGCATTACAAAATTATTTATACTCTTGTTATTGGAAGTTCGAAGAAGTAATAAAAGAAATTTCATTTCTAATTGAGTCAATATGCGGAGAAATAAATTGCATGTCATTTTTAACAATTAAATTTAAAATATGAGTCAATATGCTGTAAAATAAATTGCATGTCATCTGTAACAATTAAATTTAAAATATGACTAACGCAACGTATATGAAAAGGTGAAGATTAACAACTATCAAATTGAAATAATCTTTTAAATTGCAAAACTCAAACATCATTAGTGAAAGTATTATCTAAAGTAATACTAAAAATTTTATCTATTATATTATATTCTTGTAAAATGACCACAATATATCGATAAATAGTTATTCCATTTCGAGGATTTCACAACTACGAAATCTTAATATTCTTTTATGAAGTTGTCATTTCTCGTCAATCAAATGAGAAGTGACGACTATATATCTGAGTGCAGTAGGTACAGTCCATAAGTCAGAAGTAATACAAATACACATATTAAGTGCATGAGAAAATAATGCAACTAACTCATTTTTCATATTAATGTACATTTTAATGATGTCACCTCGCAATGTAATACGAGGAATTCGTATAAAACTGTTGTTAACGTATTCCCTCATAAATTGTTTAATGACTTCACTATCAAACATCTATAGCGGGACTTCTTTTTGTGCTGCATATTTTGCAGCACGTTCTCGTAATCTTTCGTGTGAATACACAAAATTTCCTCTACCACCAACACTTATTTGTAATTGAATACGATCTCTTGTTTGCTCGTGTGCATAACATTTTTATAATGTCAACCAATATTGCTAGTGGTAGATTCGAACACAGTATTTTACACAATATTGGCATTGCACCCTATTTTTTTAATTTTGACCCTATTTGAATTTATCAATTCAAAATATTTTCAAACATCCGACGATGTAGATTTTTTAGATTTCGGTAAAGATGTGGATGCATCTGCAGATGTGTGACCAACAGAAAATGTGAGATTACTAGATCCAATGTCTTGGATGTCGTCATCATTGAAAAAAAATGTTTCAAATTGTACGTAGTGTGCATTCATATTGATACAAATTAATAACGGATAAAATTTTAAATTGATAACGTTCACCAATTACTCGATGATAACTTATACGTGATAATAAATATTTGTAATTCTACAATTACGAGTCCGGCCAAATTTTAAAAAAATAGTTCACAATACACATTAACATTAACGATAACTTCACATATTAACTGTACGCATATCTCGATGAATAATTGCTAATTTTTTTAATAACAATCAAATATACGAGAAAACTCGTTTGGTAAAGTGAGACTAAGAGTGTGAGAGATTCGAGAAAAATCAGTGAAAATTTTCGACACCCCCTACGCCATTTTGAGTGAGAGAGTGACAGAGAGAGAAAGAAAGCGAGGGGCCCTCGAGAGGAAGAGAGACAGCCGAGGGGGAGGGGAGCGGCCGGTCTGATGCCCGAGCCCTTCCCCCTCGACGGCGACGGGCGACAAGCGAGAGACGACTAGGGCGAGCGACGACTGACGAGCGACGAGGAGCGAGCGATGACGATGACGACGGGCATCTATGAAGATACGAAGACGGGAAGCTTTGGTATGACGACGATACGCAGACGACGGCGAGAGACAATGACAACGACGACCGACGACGCTACGCAAGCCGGGGAGGGGGGATTCGAGCCAGGCTAGAGTTTTGACTACCTTTGCTCTTAGCCAAATTTATTTTATAAATAATAAAATAATCATGAATCAATATCTTGTAATTAAGAATATTTTTTAAACGACACTGGAAATATTTAATTATATCTTGAAATTTAAAATATAAATACTTTTGAAATAACTCTTTAAATTTTTAATTCTATTAATTGATTCTTTAAAATATGATTGTATTTTCAATTGATAACTTTTATCAACATCTAACAATTAACTTAGAATTTTCGTAATTATATATCTTTTTAGGACAAGGATCCAATTAAAAATATAATAAATTACATAAAAAACGAGCAAACACAAAAAAATCCAGGTACAGCTGGTTTCATAGGCCCCTCTTCCTCTTAGAAAAATTCCTATGACATGGTAAGAAAGTACGAGCGATTGGTGCAACAAAAATGTCTTGTTTCGATTACGAAACAAAGATACGGAAACATCAAATAATCCACTCTGAAAAGAGATCAAAACGATAAACCCTAGCTACCAATTTAAATAATAATAGAAGACTAATTATACGTTTGATTGTCCTGTATCAGCCATGCACGGAAATCTGTTTGGATGATACATTGGAAACGAATAAAAACTCACTCCCTCCACATCTCGGCAAACTCATCCGGCTCCAACGGATTAGACTGCTCGTGGACTTTCCTCCTCGACTTCGCTTTCACTTTCATCGCATACTTTCCAGCCTTCTTCTGTCTCTTATCGGCTCGAATCTGGCAAATTAACAATTTCAAAAACAGTTCATAAGCTCTTTTAGCTTAAGGGTGGGCAAAACTAGACATTTTTGGTCCAGTTCCAGTCTCATTTTTTAAAAGTCATGAAACTGGTATTGGGACTACGGTAAAAAAAGACCTGAAATCGAATAAAACTCAATTCAAAACCAGATAAAACATGACCAAAACCAAATAAAATCTGATCAAAACAAAAAAAAAAAACCGATATAATATCAAAAATTAGTTCCAAATTCGGTCCAACGACTCAAACTCCAACTCAAATATAATAAAAATATATAATTTATTTTATACTTTTTAAAATATTTGAATTGGACCGTTACAAACTGGGACCACACTTTATTTTACGGTTTCGGTTCCAATTCATCTCGGAATTTGACGAGCCCCACCCTAGTTGGAGTGGAACTGCAGGAAGAGAAACTAACTTACCTTGTTCGGAGATATGTAAAATGGATTGGCATACAATGTTGGGCCTCCGAAACTACCTCCAAATATCTTAATTGGATTCAAACAAAAACGTGGACCCACCTGTAGTATCCAGTGATTTGTCAAAATGCACATTTTAAGAGTAAATAGACCATAAAATTGATTAGAGTGCAGATACAAACCTCCACTAGGGTCATCTTATCAAGGCCCCCACGAACTATTTTATCTGATTCATTATGAGGAACCATTATCTGCATTGAACGAGAAAGATGATAAAACAACACCTAAAATAAAACTTGAACATGCTAGGATCCTCATAAACCATAAAAATACATGAGAAATGAGCTTTGAATGCAATTTTATAAGTGGTACGAAGAGTGAAATAAATAAATTCACTGACCTGATAATTTCGAAACCATATGTGCTCATCAACAATGGAGAAAACAAACACATGATCGTGATATGGCTTAGATTTCCGGTGTTCCTTTGGGGTTCCAAATATCTGTTAAAATCAATAAACTATTAATTCCATTGTTAGAAGACAATAGCCACTTCTCTTACTACTATAGACAAGCAGCAATAGATGGCATGAACTATAATCAACATTACTATCCTAAGATCTTCATGAAGCAGGAAAGGTCAGTATTCAAAAGCATGGTAGTTTTGAATAACACAAGTTTCATTCATATTTTCAGTAAGCTTTGGCAGAAATGAATACAAAATTGACATCGTTAAAGAGAAATAGCACTCAAGTGCAAAAGGAGACACATCATTAGGCATGGAGCAAGAGATCTTGTTTGAGTCACGAAGGTTTAAGCATAGATATTGAAAGCAAAATCTTTCCATTGATGAATACCTGAGTAATCATCTCTTTCAAAAGCTTCCAGTGAGCATTTTTATCAAAATTAGAAGAGAATGTCAAGATAGGTCGTGAACCCTGCAGATGGTTTCCAGTAAGCTTCAATTCCTCCATTGTGTGCACTGTAGAGAATAGAAGCATATCGTTACACCCAGAGAACGTAATCAACAATGGAAGACAACTAACTTTTCATTAAGAAAGAAAACATTCAAGATACAGTGATAGAAAATAGGGTGACGGCAGAGAAGCACTCTTCCCTGCCTTCACTCTCACACACTCTGCAATCCCCTCCCTTTTACAACCACCAAAACATCATGATCAGTAGTGCACCCCTCCTTCCTATTTATACCTTTCTGCTCCCTCCTAACAGAATAGCCGACTTCCTCAAAATGGGTCTCACCTGTACCCCTATTACTTAGAGTGCCCTTTTCTACTTTAATCTCTCTTCGTTCGTGAATAAACGTGTATTATGTGGGGTGACCTATCACATATATTCAGTCAAATGAACATATGAGAGAATTCAAACAGTCTCATGACTAAATAGTCATATCACTTAAAAAAAGAGAATAACTACCAGCGTTGACTAAAAACTTCACGGATGGCCCACTGGGATTTTTCACCATCCAAAGATATAGATCTTTGTGTTTCCTGCACTGAAATGAAAAAATATATAGAATGAGGAGTTATCACAGAAAAATCAGATTCTCAATTTCTAAATATCCAAAGTGGGAGCCCATAAATCTAAATCGATAATAGAGAGACTATAAGAACACAGCACTAATTTGTCAAGGTGGTACAATAAGCATCTAAAGTGCCAAAAAAGAAAAGAAAAAAAGACCCATCAATTACAATATTCACACAGCCGATACGATATGTGGTTCTTTTTCCCTTTCCAAAAAAATGAATATGCATACAACAACCCAAAAAGAATGATCAACCAACTGCCTCATCACCTGAAGCAAATATACATTTAAGAAAATCATTTCTCGCCAAATACAATATTATATGAAGGGATCTCCATGTAGGACAACAAATATTCTGAGTACGAATAAACCAACGTCCAAATTGAGAGATATACCTCGAAAAACAAAGATGAAGAGCAACCCTTCAGCTCAACCAGCTCATTCAGTGTCGAGCTCTTGCTAAACTTTGACTCTACCTTGTTATCCTTCTTACAATGTGGTAAAAGTGATACTATATTCAACATTAGATGCCGATACCTATACAACACAATTACCAAAACTCATTAATCAAATTCATCTGAAAAATATGTCCACAGACGAGTACAAAAAGCCCCACAATTCTATTTCAAAAAATGTAAAAAAAAAAAGAGAAAAAAGAGTTTTGGACCTGAAGTTAATGCGGCGAGAACAAGTGACGAGAACCTTCTCTTTGTTTCTAAAAACAGCAGAATCGGAACTAGAATCAAGCTTCTTACTCTCCTCCTTGTTTTTCCAACCCTCGACAGTCCTTTGAGGTCTATCAGGCGCAGTAACCTCCTTCTCAGCCTGCGCTACAGGTTCTATTTCTGATTGCTTCCGCTTCTTCCCCATCAATACCCTCTCCTACGGGAACTGCTAAGACTTCAACAATAGGGCAACACCTGAAAAATAAAATTATCCACCCAAGCTCAACTAACAGATGTTGCAGAAAATCAAACCCTTTCGGTAGAAACCTATTGTAAAGCATGGACACACAGAGAATCAACCATGACTTTTGCAAGGAATGGAAGTCCCAATTTCATAGCATTAAAGAGTTTGAAGCTAACCGTTAAAAGAAGATTAAACAGAGAAATCCAGACAGCAATCTACATGTTCGAAGAACACAGCAACAATTAGTTCTACATCAAACAGAGTAAATTCTGTATCGTTGAGAATATACCTCCTGTGATGGCGAGATCGTTGAGGCAAATGAGCCTGCGAGATAAAAAAACCCTACTGAAAATTAAGGAGAGGCACAATGAAGCATTATTTCAATCAGGTTTTAATGGGCCGGTTCACTTTTAATGGGCTTTCCATATTGGAACCAAGAACCGGCCAGTAATTCCGGTTTGTTGCGATTAAACCCGGAGTTCAGTCGCGACCCAGAATCACTAAATTCAGATAAAACCACATTACTAATAGAAGACATTCAGCCTGCAATCTGCCGAAGCTTTAATATGATTAAAGCAGTTATGTGTTACACCGTTAAATTTTTACGTGGATATCTGCCGAAGCTTTAATATGATTAAAGCAGTTATGTGTTACACCGTTAAATCAGCATAAAGTAAGAACATATGTATTTTCAATTCATTCGTATTTAATTTTATTTTGACTTATTTTTTCAAAATTGATTTACAACTTAATAAAAAAAAATCACGAGAGTTTATCTTTTAAATTCGTAGAACTTTTTATTGATGTACGAATTTTTCACGAATTTATTCATTTTTGCATTCAAACAATTATATTAATTGTACAAATGTTGAATATTAATTAAACTTTAGAGAATATTGTCTTACATTATTATAAATGTGTAGTCAAAATTTTAAGTTATTCGGACAATATTTTCTTTAAAAAGCTGAATAAAAAAGATTAAATTTTATAAAAGAATTCACTGTATTTGTGTTAGTGGCAGATGTCGCATCTCAATATTGCACGGTAGGTGCCATCGAGATGTAGATAGTCACATTGTTTTCGAGTGATCAGTTTGTTGATTTTGAAAATTCAATGATCGGTTTGTCAAAAAATCAATACTTTAATATTTTTTTGGGTTTAACCCTAAATTTTTTTGAAGTTTGTCTCACCATAGCAACCGATCGAGCAGGCGAGTTGCCAAGCCATACTGCCTATTAGCCATCTATGTAGAGATTTTATTTTTATTTTTATTTTTTGCAATTGGTTTGAATCAATTAATCTTAATCGCTCCAAATTCAATCGTAATCTCAAAAACCCTTTCCAAAAAGCATAGATTTGAAATAATTAAGAAAAACTATTAATTGAAGATATTAGAAAAGACATTGACTTTAGAAAGCATTAACATTTAGGCTTTATTGTTGAGAGTGAAAATCAGTTCCGTTAGCACCGAAAAATCGAATCCCACCAAACTTTATTGTTCATTGAGATTTCATTGTGGAAAAAATAGAAGAAAAAACCCAAAATAAAATGAACCGGATAAAACTAAATATGTTTATTCGGTTTTAGATTATAATTTTAAAAAAACTAAGTGAACAAAATAAAATATTAAAATAATAAAATTTAATTATTAATTTTAATATGTAGAAAACTAAAATTTCAAATTACTTTTTATAATAGTTGTTTAAAGTATTGATTAATGATAGAATATTAGTTCTTTCTAAATTAAATCT
>QAOC01022724.1:37969-130565 GCA_003255005.1 Begonia fuchsioides | reverse complement strand
CACATCGTGTTCATCTTCCAAGTTCTCAGCATCGCTTAATAATGGACGATTGTAGGTTTCGATTTCTATACACAAACAAATAAAGTTACAAAAGTGAATTAATGAGTTGCAAAATCAAATATAATCAAATTTATAGTTCGGAAAGAAATTCAAATAGTAAGCTTCATACCTTCGTCAATTGTTTTGAAATCATCTACAAATGGAGAATCGACGAATGCTGGATCCCCTGAACGAATCCAACTTTGACTACATATAATTGCTTCGACCATGGACGGTAATAGGGAGGTACGCGATGAGTCAACCACGCGTCCCCCACAACTGAAGGCCGACTCCGAAACGACTGTCGATATTGGAATGGCTAGCACATCTCTTGCGATTCGATTCAACACTGGATACTTACGTGCTCTCAATTTCCACCAGCCCAACACATCGTAATCGAAAGAGTAATCCTCATATGTCTCATGTAAATACGTCTCTATTTCAGTCTTACTTTTCGAGGAACCTGCGTCACTGCCAAAGAAAGCTGAAATATAATCATCAGTTTCACTAGGTTGTTCTCGCTGCCGATGCATACTAATAATGGAGCACTCATAATCTTTAGCCCCTTTGTACTCCATATATAACCTGTCAAGTACATACTCAACTTTGGCGAACAAATCGGGTTCTTTGTCAGCACCAAACAGAATGGAAAGACAATGTTTTAGCAACTTACTTTTGCAGCTTGGATCAAGGAGAAGGGCTATGAATAAAATCATATTGATTTGTCAGCTTGAAAGCCTGCAGTCGTTGGGGTGAAGATTTCACATAAACCACCGTTGTGCGTACTCTATCAATGTCACTTTTATGTTCTTTCAGGCCCTCAGAGACTATCAGATTCAGCACGTGCGCGAAGCAACGCACGTGCAAGTAATCTCCATTTAAAAACAGGCCACTCCCGTGCCGCAATATCCTCCCCAACTGTATAATAGCAACGTCATTTGAAGCGGCGTTATCAACTGTAACGGTACAAAGCTTCTCAATCGACCACTCTTGCAATAATGATTGAAGTTGGTTTGAAATGGTTTCTCCTTTGTGATCTGTGATTTTGCTTAAGTTCAAGATTTTCTTCTGTATTTTCCATTCAGCATCAATAAAATGACCTGTCAATGCCATATAACATATGTTTTGATTCGATGTCCATGTGTCGGTAGTTAAACATACTCTTTGACTAATTTTTTTCATGAAATCCATCATTCTACCTTTCTCCTTTCGATAAATCTTCTCTATATCTCGTGCCACCGTCCGACGAGATGGTATGGCGACAGAGGCATTTAAAGCCTTCGAATACTTGTGGAAACCGTCCCACTCAACAATCCTCATCGGCAATTCTTCAGTGATAATCATTCTCGCTAAAGCATCTCGTGCCATTTCTTGTGTAAATGAGTTTGTGCTACTTGATTGTACGTCGTCCACCATCTTCACAAAAGGCAACGTCCTCTGTTTTTGATCAACTACATTCTTATTATATTTTTTGCATGTCCTCAAATGGCGAGTCAAGTTCGAGGTGCCAATTTTTATCGAGTGGCAAGCAAACTGCTGCTCACAATAGTTGCACTTCGACTTTGGATCTTCAGGATCACTGTCTTCCATCCATGTAAAATGCTCCCAAACTGTCGATCTAAACATTCTTTTTTTCGAAGCGGTAGCAACAACACTAGATTGAGACTCCATCCTGAAAATATAAAACTAAAATGATATGAGACTCAAAAGGAAGGACAATTAGTATGCATATTCAGATAATGTGAACAACATAGCCAAAAAACCAACTACGTTAAGTACGTCATTGAATTCTATCAAATATTCCTGGTTTCCTAAAGCATCAAGTCCAGGCCCATATCTTTGAAGATTGAGTATTATTCATAAGATTACCAACAAAGCCCATCAACTTTACACCTTTGATCGAACTGATTTCTTTGCAAGCTTCTGAAATATCAGGCAAAAGACAATCATGATGATAGATGTGAAAATCTTGGCAGGTGGCGGAGGTGGCGGAGCAGGTTATCAGATCGGAGGAGATAAGCGACGTTGGATCGTACAGAGGGAGTAATCTTGCAAAACGATGAAGATTAATGGTGGGTTCTAAACAAGGGGGGTGATTCTGCTTAGTTTATCTCTTCTACTCTGCTGTCGGACATGGCAGCCCTCAAAACCCTCCGCTGTTTTGATCAAAAGGTTGATAGAAACCAGATTTGGTGGGTTACATACTGCTAAAATCTCAGCGCCATTTTTAATTGAAAAAGCGCAGAAGAGGGATCGAAGCTTACGAACGACAAGAGAGGAAAGCCCGACGGTCGACAGGAGAGGGGAGTGCGACGATCGCCAAAGAGGGGAGCGCGAGCCGCAGGTGATTTCGCAAGAAATGCAGAAGTAGAGCAACATTTCGTAAACCTAAATTAGGTTTACATATTAGAAAAAAACGAGTCGTGTCCGGGTGTCAAATCAATACCCGGTACCCGGACTCGAAAATACCCAGACTCAAAATACCCAGACTCTTTTCTAATTCTGAACCCGAGACTCGGATTCTACCCGGACAGGACCTTAAAGTCCCGAGTCCGGACCTTAAGGTCCGGTCCGGTCTGCCAGTCCTATGGACAAGTAAAAATAAATTGAAGTCAACATCTACTTTATAAACGAAGTTCAAACAGAACAGAGAAAACCGATTTTGGTTTACTTCATATTGCACCGAACCAAACCGGACGAGTTCCACCACCCTTAAGTTATGTGGCATAAATTTTAGGCATTGCTACCATTTTCATTTGATGATGCTCACTTTTGAGTTTCGACTCTAAAAGGAAAATTAACAGTTCACAAAAATCAAAGCTTTCTCTGCTAGATTAACAGAATTTGGGTTCCCGGACGTCTTTGTGCTCAGAGGGACTGCGATCGGCGTCGGCCCATCTTCTCCGGCGACGCGGATTCCCCAATCGAATATAATCTCCCAACGGTTTCTCGTAAGTAACTCAAGATTTCTTCTTGTTTTGCAGATTTTTGTATCTATTCCAGCGTCTAGGGCATCCCTGGTTCTGCTCTTTGTAGCTTCAAATAGTTTCGTTTAGTCCGTTCATTTCGTTGTCTGTGATGGGTTCTTAAGTTTGGTTTTCCCTAAATTCGATGGCTGAAGCTAACGACTATTACTTGTATTTTACTGTTGAAATTGTTTTATTCACGAATTTTCTCTTCATTACTATTCTGCAAAATAGTTTCCAGGGGTGCAAAATTTGTCATCTTAATTCTTCCGTATGAAAATTGGCTACTGAAAGTAGGGATTTGAAGTTCATGAGCTGTTTACCTGATTTGAAATACTCATTGAGTAAATTTTTCGATATGAGATGTTTATGTTTTGTTTTCCTGTTTGTGGAATTTTTATTGACAAAAAATGGATTCTTATGCATACTTCAGAAATTGCAAATGGAAACAATTTGGAGACTATGAAAGGATGACTTGTTTTCCATTTAACTAAGGAGTTATGTTGCAAAATGAAAGTTTAAATTGAAAGTTCTGATAAGTTTGATTTGAATTGGCATTCACAAAACTAGGAATTGACAAATGAGAATTAAAGCATGTTGAAAGTAAAAAGGATTACTGAAAATTGCAAATGAAGCACTTGCAGCATAATGTTTCTGTTATTTTCGACAAATACAAAGTTTAAATTGGAGTTTTGATAAGTTGGATTTGAATTTGCAACTTTCGAAACTAGGAATCAAAGAATGTCAAAAGTAAAATCAATTGATGGAAGACGCAGCTGGCAGATTGATTGGCTGTGATTTTCTAATTTGTGTTTTCTTCCAAGGAATTGCTTATTTTTAAGAATGTTTATATCAAGAGTGAGGTAAGGTTTACCTTTCTTAGCATATCTTTCTTCACGTTGATGTGTCATGTTGTGATTGGTATAATAAATATTATAAATAATTATTTTAATCGTAATATATTAAATGCACTTTAACTAGATAAATTACAATCTGACATGTCAGCTTATATAATAAGATAGACTGCTAAGGAGATAAATATAACATTACTCTTATATTAATTTTTTCAAACTTTGTCAATCTTTCTAAATTTTCAGATTTAGAAAAATGGTAGATAGAGGAAAAATGCCATCATATTACGAAAGACGTCGAGTTCAAGCTCCGGGGCTGATGCGACACGGTCCATTTCCTGGATCGAACTCTTCATCGAGCCGTCAACCAAACAAATCACCGTCTCTGAACGAAGTCTTGGAGGATCAAATAAAATCCCAGGCTGAAGATATCGACCAAATCTCTAGGGACAACCATAAAATGGCTGCAACTCACGTGAACCTGAAGCAAGAGCTCATTGACACACAAGAGGAAGTTCAAAGATTAAGGGTCCATATTCGAAGCATCCAAACCGAAAGCGATATTCAGATAAGAGTTTTGGTCGATAAGATTGCAAAAATGGAAGACGATGTGAAAGGCAGCGAGGCAGTGAAACGGGAATTGCAATGTGCACACAAGGACGCCCAGACCCTGGCAAATGCTGGGAAAGAACTCACTGTTCGAGTGCAACAGGGTACTCGAGAATTGGAAAATGTTCGGATGGAGATCAAGAATCTTCCAAAATTGATGATCGAGCTTGACAACTTGAGACAAGAACATCAACGGTTAAGGTGAGTCAAAATCTTCATTTTATCAATATCTATGACATTATTTAATAGAGAGTAGTTTTTCTTTATAGCATATTTTCCAAGTTATAATGGGTACAATAAATATAATAAATAATTATTTTAATTATAATAAATTTTATATTTTAAAAGTAAGTATATAAAATGTATTATAATTAAAATAATTATTTATTAATTAATCATAATTTGACATATCAACGTAAACAATAAAAAAATTTACTATAAAGTCAAATTTAATACCGTTGACTTATTGTAAATTATGATAACAGGGTGACATTTGAGCACGAAAAGGGTAAAAATATCGACTTAGTCAAACAACTGCACGCCATGGAGAAGAATCTCATTGGTATGACACGAGAAGTGGAAAGGGTGCGATCAGAGCTCTCAAATGTAGAAAAGAGAGCCAAAGGTATAGTCACTCCCGAAACTCATGTGTTCGAATTTCGTGTCGAATATCTTGAGATTTATCGAACCCTTTTCTTTTATTAGCAAAATCGTATGGCTCGGCATATGTAAACTCAAATCCTGCTTTAATGAATGCGGTTCAAGCCGATGGGAGCATGGGATGGCTGCATGGTCAGGTGGCCACAAGCTATTGGGTGCCTGAAAATGCTTCAAATGGGGTAGCTGGTGGTGAGGTTGTTCCTGGAGGTGATGCCCGAGCGCTTGTTCTGAATGGGGCAAATGATCATCCCTCACTTCCCGGAATGTAATTGGTTCTTTCTTGGGTTTTTTCGAGGCCGAATGATGCAATGCTCTCTAGTCCGAATGAAATTGTTTTTCCTCATGTCGAACACTTGACCTATGCTTAAGTTTTTTGTTGCACATAATTCAGTGGAACAAGGGTTATTTGGTAAATGCTACAAAAGAAGGGAAAAGTGATTTGCTGCGTTCGTTTATTCTGTGGGGCTTATTACTCTTTTTGTGATTTTGTTGTCCATTGTGACAAGGACAGTAGATGTTGACTGGTCTGTTTAAGTGGTCGAGTTGTTTCGTTAGTAAGTTGTTTTTGAATATTGAAAGAAAGTTGTTTAGAGTAGCCAAGTCTTCTGTAGGGGGATTTGTGGGTTAGGTGTAGGGTGCTGTTCTTATATTTGCAGGTTGTTTTACGTTTGAAGGCTACCAGATTCCACTTCCGTTTGGTGTTCAACATTGGTATCAGAGCCACGCTCTTGTTCAATGGCTAAAATTTCGAACAGAGAGGAAAGAAGGGAGGAGTTTGAGAAAGAAATGCAGGAAATGAAAGGAGTAGTGGGGAAACATACGGAACAATTGAATAGGGTGGAAGAGAAACTATCAACGGTTGAGGAAAGGTTAAGGGGGTTACCGGAGCTTATGGCGGATTTAGCATTTCTCCGCACAGCCTACGAACGCTCGGCAGGAGGCGAAGCTCATGCCTCGTCTTCGAACAATCTGAAGGGGAAGGCACCTGTGAACTTTCCGCCTGATCCAGGGCTGATTCAGTTCAATCAACTCCCCGGCGGGGGTGAGGATCGAAGGTCGACTCCTCAAGCACAGAAGGAAGGGTTCAAGAGAGATGAGTACAGGGAGATTCGGGACAATAGCCTCTTCAGGGAGTCGCCGCCCAGTTTCGCGGAGAGAAGGAATCCGGCAGACTTCCATCGGCGGTCTGGAGGGGATGGTTGGCCAAGGGCAGAGCTGCCGTTGTTCGACGGGGACGACTGAGAGTCTTGGTGCAAAAAGGCCGACAGATTTATTCGGGTGGGGCAAATCCCTCCCCAGAACAGAGCCCAAATTCTATTAGATTATTTAGTGGGCCGGGCTTGGGACTTCTATGACTGGTTGTGCGAAGAAGAGCCCAATCTGGGCTGGGAGGACATTAGACACGCCTTGGGGCAGAGGTTCGGACCCAAGGACTTCAAGTCGGTCCAAGAACAATTGATGAGTTTACGACAGACCGGAAGTGTGGAAGAGTACGTGGATAATTTTCAAACCCTCGCAGCCCGCATAAGGGGATGGATCGGGAAACTACTCTTGGGGCCTTCTTGAATGGGCTTTCTACTGATCTGCAAGATGACGTGCGGATTTTGAGACCCCGTAACGTCTACGAAGCTCTAATGTTGGCCCTCTCGTATGAGAACAAGATGAGGAATAAGCCCGGTAGAAGAGATAACCCCGCAGGCCCAGGCATTGGGGTAATTAGGGCAGCGTCTGGTTCATCGATTGCGGGGAGAGGTGGATTTCGTCCAGGAGCAACGCCGGGAACCCGAGCAGAGGGAATTTCTACTCGTGTGCCGCCGGTAATTCCTCAGGCTGAGCGTCAGCGAAGGCGGGAAGCTAACTTGTGTTTCCGATGTGGAGATAAGTGGGAACCGGGACATCGTTGCAAGGGGACCCTGAAAATATTCGAGGCCCAAACGAAAGAAGAAATAACGGAAGAGCAAGATTTGCAGCAATCGCAGCCTGAGCTTCACGAGGACCCCGGGGAGGACGGTGAAGGGCTAATGATGTTACAACCAGAGCTATCTTTGTTTTCTTTGGCAGAGGTTAATGGAGCTAGATCTTTTAAATTGCGAGGGGCTATTCAAGACCAGGAAATTGTGGCATTAATCGATTCAGGGGCAAGCTGCTCGTTTATCAACAAAGATTCGGCAGAAAGGCTGGGTTTACGGCAACAGCAGACCACGGCTTTTCCGGTTAAGGTAGGAGATGGATTCAGCATGATGATAAGCTCGGTCTGCCTGAATATTCCAGTTAGTCTGCAGGGGGTGGGATTCGATATCACTGCGTATCCTTTCCCAATACCGAAGGTGGATTTAGTGCTCGGAATGGACTGGCTCCGTCAATTGGGAACGTTCCAAGCCAACTTCCAACAACTATGGCTAAAGTTCAAGGTCCACGGCTTGGTTCACACTCTGTTAGGGGAACCAATGCTAAACATTCAGCAAATTTCGCTCAAAGGCATGGCAAAATTATACAACTATGGAGATCAATGTTTCTTCGTGGAAGTCCAATCAGTGGAAGTTGGTGGGCAGTTACCGAAGTCCAAGGAAACGCAGGAGTTATTTGACCGATTACGGGCTGCACACCCGGCTGTTTTTACGGAGTGCCGCGGCCTGCCTCCTGCTCGATTCAGAAACCACGAGATTCATCTCCAAGAAGGGGTTGCCCCTCCCCACGTAAGGCCATATCGGTATCCCTATATGCAGAAGAACGAAATCGAAAAGCTAATCAAGGATATGTTAGAAGTGGGATTTATACGACCCAGCCAAAGCCCTTATTCGAGTCCAGTGTTGCTGGTGAAGAAAAAGGACGGGGGATGGAGATTCTGCGTTGATTACAGGGAGTTGAACAAGATTACAATATCAGACAAATTTCCAATTCCTGTTATCGAAGAGTTGATCGATGAGCTATATGGGGCGACTTGTTTTTCCAAGCTAGATCTCAAAAGTGGTTACCATCAAGTTCGTATGGCTCCGAGAGATGTAGCAAAAATGGCTTTTCGCACTCACGAAGGCCACTATGAATTCTTAGTCATGCCCTTTGGACTCAAGAATGCCCCTGCTACTTTCCAAGCTATTATGACAGAGTTGTTCAAACCGCACTTAAGGAAGTTCGTCTTAGTATTCATGGACGATATACTGGTGTATAGCAGGAGTATCAATGCTCACTCTGAACATTTGAAGGCAGTTTTACAGGTCCTTAACAAAGAGCAATTTGTATTAAATACCAAGAAAAGTTCATTCTTCCAAGCAAGCATCAATTATTTGGGGCATATTCTTTCCGGCAAGGGGGTAGCAGCAGAGGAAGATAAGATTCAGGCGATGGTGAGTTGGCCAAATCCTCGTACGGTTAAAGATTTGAGGGGATTCCTTGGTCTCACGGGATATTATAGACGCTTTATAAGAGGGTATGGAGTTATTGCAAGACCTCTCACGGAGCTGTTGAAGAAAGGAGCCTTTCATTGGTCCAAGGAAGCGGAATCGGCTTTCGTTACTCTCAAGGGAGCTATGACCTCCACGCCAGTGCTGGGGCTGCCAAATTTTGATAAGCCCTTCGAAATACAGGTGGATGCTTCCGGAGCGGGGCTGGGAGCGGTTTTAATGCAGCAAGGTCGCCCAATTTCTTTTTTCAGTAAAGGTTTGTCAAGCAGGACCAAAGAAAAGTCTGTTTACGATAGGGAACTTATGTCTTTGGTTCTAGCAGTGCAAAAATGGCGTCCATACCTCCTAGGCTGGCCGTTCACTATTTATACCGACCAGAAATCCCTTAAGTATTTGTTGGAACAACGGCTGACAACTCCAGAACAGCACAAGTGGTTGATTAAATTGATGGGTTACGAATTTCAGATAGTGTATAAACCGGGGAAGGATAACAAGGTGGCAGATGCCTTATCTCGAAGGGGCGGCTGGACAGAAGGTGAGTGTTTCCAAATTTCTTGCCCAAATTTCTTGGACACAGCTACTCTCAAGCGGGAAATAGAGATGGACCCTCTATTAAAAACCATTCGTAGTAATATTCTTGCTGGCAGGGAGGTCAATCCCAAGTATGAGATGCAGAATGACGTTCTGCTTTACAAGGGGAAGATAGTAATACCTCAATCATCCTCTCTAAAGCAACAACTGTTAAATGAGTTCCACAATACGCCCACAGGAGGTCATTCGGGAGTCTGGCGTTTCCTAAAGCGCATTAGCGCCAATGTTTATTGGAAAGGATTACAGCGAGATGTCCAGCAAATGGTGGCAGCCTGCACCATTTGCCAACAAAACAAGATTGACTCCACAAGCCCTGCTGGGTTGCTTCAGCCTTTACCCATACCGGATCTAGTGTGGGAGGACATCTCAATGGATTTTGTTGAAGGCCTACCCAAATCCAAGGGGTTCAACTCGATTTTGGTGGTAGTAGATCGATTGACCAAATTTGCACACTTTATTCCTCTCAAGCATCCTTACTCTGCAAGCCAAGTGGCGGAATTATTTTGCAAGGAAATTGTCCGGCTTCATGGAATTCCCCGAAGCATCGTAAGCGACCGTGACCGAATTTTCACAAGTAATTTTTGGAAGGAACTATTTCGCCTACAAAATACTCGCTTGAATATGAGTTCATCTTATCACCCTCAATCGGACGGGCAAACCGAAGTGGTGAATCGATGCTTAGAAGCGTATTTGAGGTGTTTAACATCAGAGAATCCAAAACTATGGGCTAAATGGATCTATTGGGCAGAATTCTGGTATAATACCAACTACCACAGCGCTATAGCGATGACGCCATTCAAGGCTGTTTATGGGCGGGACCCCCCCACCCTAGTTAGATATTGTGGTGGCAAGACGGTCGTAGGCTCCCTTGACCAACAGCTCCAGCAAAGAGACGCCATACTTCAACAATTGCGAGGGAATCTAACTCAAGCTCAAGCTCGAATGAAGAAAATGGCAGACTCCTCTCGGGTGGAACGCACGTTTGAAGTGGGAGAGCTAGCGTGGCTGAAACTCCAACCTTACCGCCAATCATCGGTACATTCCCGCTCAAATCATAAATTATCTCCACGATTTTTTGGTCCTTTCAGGATTGTCGCAAAGGTGGGCAGCGTCGCCTACAAACTACTTTTACCTGAAGGGNAGTTTGTTTAGGAGTTTTCAAATCATAATGTAAAATCCCAGCTTTCTAATCTTATAAACCCAACAGTTCATGCTACTCTCACACAACTCCCAGAGTTTATCATTGACAGAGTGGCTTCATAATAACTCTCGGAATACAAGGAAACCAAAAGAACAAAGAGGGTAAGCTGACTAGATAATTATTCATGAGCATAGTAATTACAAGTAACATGTTAAGCCAAATCTCTAGCTCCCTAGCAATATAACCAGGAAAAGAAGATACTAAAATCTTAAAAGACCATAAAGAAGATACTAAAATCTTAAAAGACCATAAGCTATTGAAGGTAAGCAAGTAAAATCACTATTTAGTCCTAGGATACAACATTTCTTTGATCACTAATGTTCAAAATTCAAACTTCAAACTAAAACAAACCTGGAAAAATCAGAAAATACGTGTGACTTCAATATTTGTTTGATATTTTTAAACTTCTCCCGTAGATCAGTGATCTTTGGATTATCCCTATAAGCTTCAAAATGGCTACATAACTGATTTACTGCCTGGAAAAAGACAATTATAAGAGTTTCAGGTAAAAGTAAGAAAGAAAGGATAACCACTCTCTTAAAAAAAGTAACACAAAGAAAGCAAGATGCAAATTCAATAATATCACCAATGACAAAAAGGACAAAGGCTTCTTGAAGCCAAAAACTTAATGACCCGCAAACGCAAAAAATCTAGGACAAAAATTGTCATAAATTCCACTGAAGCACAGGCACACATAGAATCCCATAACTCATTAATGACATTGTCTGTAGAAAAAAAAATTCTTTTTTTATGAAAGATAAAATTTTTGAATATTCATCACAACAGCTTTTAGTATATAACAACTAAAAAAAAGAAGCATAAATGTGCAAGATATTGATTGTCTTGCCATCCAGATCGGTCAGAGAACTCTATGGACAATTTGTTCAATAAGTGTTTCTGATTTGAAAATACATTTGAAATCATAACAGTTTCAACTGGAAGAGTAGTATAGAAATTAAACTAGACTATGGTACCTCTAACTGTGCAGCAGCTTCCTTATACTGCCTCTTTGAAGCCATTACTTGAAGCTGCTCAACAGCAGAAACTGCATTTGCATAAATAGTAATTCGTTCAAAAGAATATTACCAAAGAATATTACCAAAGAACATAAAAATACATACTCTGTCTCGAACTTGAAACCAATTCAAGCATTATCAAGAAAGAAACTTCTTCTTGAGAAGCAAATGTGAACCCAACAATTTTAGAAAATTGTTTTCATATCACTTTGATTGTACCCCAACACTCATCTTTTTCCAATCACCACCAAGAAAAAACAACATTACTGGTGGCATAAATACCCACTTTTATTGAGTTAAAATAATCATAAACCAAGCTTACCGTATGTTATCATATAGCACAAGAAAATCACGTAAGGCTGCCTTATCTCACCCTGGCTTTTTTATTTAGTTAATAAAAGTAAATCAATGTAATATACATAAAAAAGAGGACACTATATAAAAGCATCAGTTTCTGCAAGGACAAACCAACTTCCAAGTCATCGCTAATTCTCCACCAAAAGGTGGACTACAAGAGAATCTACTAAGCTTAATTAAATTATAGACGTTGTAAAAAAAAGCTACAACTTTGACATCAAATAAACTAAAAGGAACTAGTTTAGCCACCATCTTCTTCTACCCTCTCCCTAGCTCTTCCATTTATCTCGTCTTGAACTCATTTCTAAGTTTCCATCGCTTATCTCATTCAACCTAAAATATATTTATCAATCTCAATCTAGTCATCCTTGAACCCAAAGTTCAATCCGCTAGTTGGAACAGCACAATTTATGCTATTGTGAGGGAACATAATAATTCTCAAAGAGAATTTGGGATCGGTAAGCTTCACAAAATAAAACAAAATTTATTGCCGAAAACAGGAAGAAATCGATCAAAATATAAAATGAAGAGAAAATACCAAGCATTGTAAGACGATGAAGTGCAGTTATTGTAGTTGTTATATGCTTCTTGGCAAAGTCCAACTTCTTGATATCACGACATATCTCCTGAACCATTGACTCACTTTGCTCAGCTTTGGATTTAATTTCTCGAATTTTATACATAAGTTCCTGATAAAGAAATGAAAATCAGGAGAAATGCAAAAAAAAGGCTTTGACCACCTCTCAGTAGCAAACACCTCCCACAGACCAAATCTTTAAGAACAAACCTCTACGGCACAAGTAGCAGCAGCAAGATCTTCTTTGGCTTTAGTCCCTGAATTACTCTAAAGTAATTGTAGATAGCCCATCAAAATACTTCTAAAAAAATAATTCCAGAGTATATGAATGCAGATATATTTTATTTCTAATTCTCTCCCTTTGAATTTAAAAGTCAATTATATTAGTGTAACTTTAATTAACAATCAAAACAAAAAATGAACGCCTTTATTCCTTAGCTTCAAATTCCAGTCTTTTAATCTCCAAATACCAAATCTTCAGTAGCTGCACCACCATTTCCATTTTAAGTCATAAATGATTGTTTCCAGAAAAAAAAAACTTTACGCCAGGTGAAGGAGGTGCCCAGATACCAGGTATAATGAAAGTCACAAATATCAATAAAACAACATTAACACATAACATCAATAGAGAGTAGTGGAAATCAATGAGAACTAGCCATAACCTGTTGGAAACAGCTGCTGAAATTTCAGCATTAAGAAACAACACCAACAGAGAGAAGAGAATCAATAAGAGATAGCCATAACCTGTTGGCGAACAGCTGCTAATATTCCTGCATCTACACGACGAATCTCACCATGAATTTTTTGCATAAGTGGCTCCACACCAGATAAAGATGCCTCTGGCAATCAGCCACGATTCATAAAATTAAGGATGGAACTCATTCAAAAAGCACAAATAAATTTCCAGTAGCAATTCGCCATGCTAATCAAGTCAGAGACAAGGGACCAAAGTGACATGGAAACCCACAAAGAATTGTATATCCTTGACAGTTATAGCTCATGTTAAACAAAACTGTGGCATATGAAATTTAGCTCATCCTATGACTACTGCCTCGTTTAAATGCTAAGCTTAATTAGTCTAGATATCATTCATCCCATACTGGAGATTGACGAAAAGCGGTGCGTACTACTTTACTTCAGACCTGAGTGTTTATAAAAGACAACTACTACTCAATGAAAAGGTTGTGATCACTATCCGCAACAAGCGTAATTAGATCAGCAAGAAGTTACGGGAACATTTCCATCAGATATCCTGACATACTGGAACATGAAACGAGGTCTAACAAGTCAGACTCTACATAATTCCGTACAAATAATCTTCTTTCCTGCCGTATCTCCAAAATATTCCCATGAAAGTATTCAAGTTTCATATTTAGCCTATAGATATGTACAGAAGGAAATAAAAAGTACCAGTGGGGAACATCTGGTTGATGTATTCCAAAGCGCTGGACTTGTCCATGTTTGGTAAGTCCACTTAATGAAAATGCACTTCGCGCTATATATCACAAGATTTACCGGTCAGCAACGGAACTGATACAGATCGCAGAGATTATTCAGATTTGAGGCCAAAACGACAATCCACAATGGCGAATCAATGCCAATACCGGAAGGAAACAAAACGCAAAAGCTGAAAATTTCCAAGTAAACCGAAAAAGAGTATCAAATTCACCTTTGTAGCTGCGTCACAAATTAGAAGGATCGAAAGCTGAAACCAGTCGAACTCAGGCCATCGTAGAGTAGAGAGCGAGCAAAGAGTTAGGGAGAGGGAGAGAAATGAGAAGAAAAGGAAGATAAAAATGGTGAGGAGCGCCTGAAAGTCAGGTTTTAGGCTCACGGATCTCCCTGCATTTTCGATCAGTTAAATTACAAATCCAATTACCAGTTTTCGCAGTAAAATGGTAACAGCCAATATCCGACAGACTCGAACACGAAATTTAGATCTCGTAAAACGATAAAATCCCCCCAAGTATAACAAAATAATTTTAAACTTCCAAAAATTCAAATTAGCCCAGATAACGATAGGGGTTGGCATTGGCACGGTACAATGTGGTCTAGCTTTACTCATAAATGGTATCGAGACCAGCACTTATGATTTTGTAAAATCCACACTGTTTACAGTTATTTTATTTGAAGGACCATCTTAGGATTGGACTGGTTTTCACGATCCAGTCTCATTCTAATTTCCAAGCTAATTACGCTATTTTAATAATAAATAATATATTTTTATTTTAGGTCAACCAAAAACCGAAAACTAGTTTTTTAATCAACCAAAAATCCAACTAAAATCACATCAAACCGGCTGGTCCAGTCTAATCATGCGATCCCCACCAAGTTCCGTCCACCCCCATATGTAAGGATTCTGAGTGTTAGCTCCGCCGTCCCTATGGAT
This sequence comes from Begonia fuchsioides, assembly GCA_003255005.1. Classification (NCBI taxonomy): domain Eukaryota; kingdom Viridiplantae; phylum Streptophyta; class Magnoliopsida; order Cucurbitales; family Begoniaceae; genus Begonia; species Begonia fuchsioides. Next base: position 115,908 of record QAOC01022724.1, on the reverse strand, counting down.
GTGCAGCCCCGCATGTATGGATGGGCAAAATCAAACCAAAATTGTATCATATCAAAATCGTCTAGTTCCGGCCTCAATTCTTCAAAATCGTAAAACTATAACCGTGTGTAGAGGTGAGCACGGTTTGGGTTGGGTCGGGTTTTCACCTGGCCACCCTTAGCCCAAACCAAAAAAAAATATTTGACCCAAACCAAACGGTTTCAGGTTGGGTTTGGTTGGTTTGGTTTAGTTCACATATAAAACTAAAAAAAATTACAAATGTAAATACATTGTAACTCTTGTAAGTTTGTAACGATTCGTTATGGTCGATGTGCAAAATGTCGACCGCAAATACAAGGTGTCGATCGCCTTTTGCAAACTGTCGACCGCCTTTTGCAAGGTGTCGACCGCGTCTGTAAGGTGTCGACCGCGTCTGTAAGGTGTCGACTGCGTAGCTTTTAAAGTTACAAAACAGAGACAGAACACGGAAACTCTAATCTCAAATAAAACTTCTCGTCATTCTCGACTCAGAGATCTTCCTACCTCAGCGGCGCTTCAATTCCTAGTAATTGCTCAGTTTATCTATTTTCTCTTCTAAAGCTCTAAGATCTCCATGTCACATCTCTACTAATTGCTATCTAAATTGTTCAAAATTTAAAATCATGGCTTCTTCATCCAATTCTCGCTCTAAAAACAAAAGACAGAAAGTGACTTCAAATAGTGATATGCCGACCACAATCGAAGTGTTTGATAAACATTTGTTTGCAAACATAAAGTCTAAAAATGCTTATCAGTCCGAATTTCAATATAAGTCGACCATTCATAGTTGTCTTTTTGAAGAACACTATCTTATTGAATTAGACATCTACAATTTGTTAAATCGTATAAGATTAGTCACTATGTTTCAATTTCTCGGTCCATATTTTTAAAATGCAATTAGACTATTCTATGAAAATTTCTCATATTTTGTACAACTTCTTCAAGTAACAAGTTATGTGTATGACAAACACATAACGCTCAATTCCCGCAAAATCAATGATCTACTGAAATGCATGGACAATGAGCGTGCAGTCTGCTATTATGAGTCATTTGTTGAGCATTTATTTGTCAAGAATAGTAATTATCATTCCTTTCTGGGAATGATTTTCAAAAATCCGGATACTTCTCTTCCTTCATGACCTAAAGATAGTGACCTTAACGTAGAAGCTCGCCTTATTCACCACATGATTACTTATAATCTTCTTCCGATGAATGGTCATTGCGATCATATAAGTGAAATGAATTTGTTTCTTCTCCACAACATCTATAACAGAATCAATTTTAATGTTGGTTATGTTATTCTCAAACGCATGATCAAATTATTTGAAAATGCTTATAAGTCGTTGCTATATAACCTCATGTTAATGACAATCTTTAATGATTATTTAGTCGTATTTTCTACAAATGAGCTTTCATTACCTGTGAGAAAGATAGACTCTTACTCTCGAGTTCTCTACGGCGGTCGACGAGTAGTGTGAACTGTGAATTATGAGTCTGTGAATAGCTTCTTGAGTGACGACTGAGTGATGAGTCAATATGCGACCCTCCACTAGAGGGCTAAATTTTGAAGTTCAGGGTCTTCTTTGCCATAATTTGGTGTGCTTGTGGTTTTTTTACCCTGTTTTAATTAGGGATGAAAATCTCAGTTTTGGTTTCTAGTTTTTTTTTTTGGTTTGTCGATTTGAACCATTTCGGTATAGTCATCCGATGATTTATTCGTTGGAAAGAAATGTAATATTAGATAGGACATCGTGCGGATGCAAAGCAGTGAATTATAGGATACAATCGGGGGTAAGTTAAAGATATCATTCTCATTATTATTATATGTTTGATGTGTCAAATATCTATTAATGCAATAAATTTGATCGATAATAATCTATATTTTAATATATTAATTATATTTAATTGAATAAATAAATATTTGACACGTCAGCATAAAATATATAACTCTAGCATTATTAATTATCGACAACTCTAAAGCCTATGATCAAGTTAGAGCTCCAATACATTCTTCAGCAATCATAAGCTACAAAGAGGAAAAACCGAATAAAAAGGAACCATATAGGCTTGACTAAAGAAAATCAATAACAAAAACCAAACCAAGCCATCTAGTTTTTTAAGTATGGTTGGATGATTTAGTTTTTTAAAGTCTCGATTGCACTTTACTTATTTATTTTGATTTTTTTAAATTTTCCAAAATGAAAATTAATCAATTTAAATATTTTCCATTCAAGTCTTCCTTCTAAAAAAATATAAGTTCTAATTTTAGCTATGGTATATAGAAATTTACCACTTGAATTATGTAGATAATTGCAACAATACTTAAAACTTTAAAAATCGTCAATTAGACACTTTGAACTTTATCATAATTGCAACAAATACTTTGTTATAACATTTATTTAATTTTAAGATGTCAATAAATTAGGTTAATTATTTTTTTATCGATTTGGTCAATTCATTTAAACTTATAAAATAAATTAGAATTTTACAAATTTATAATCTTTTTATTATTCTTTATTAATAAAATATGTTAATTAAATTGTCAATATCATCAAAATTAATTAAAAAAAAGCGTGATAAGAAGAAGTCCATTGTAATTATTATAAAATATAATATATTTATTGGCAATTTTGAAAGTCTAAAATATTAATAGAAATTACCTACAAATAAATTGATATTTAACTTTTTAATAATTCTCAAAATCCAGTCCCTTTGTCTTTTAGTATTTTGTGATAAATCATTAACTTATTATAGAAAATAACAAATGAAAAACAAAAGAAATTTTCGCAATAAGTTAATGAAGACAAGACCGTATATTTAATTTTTCGCCATTTCAGCGGTGCGACGCAGCTGGCCAGAGGGTTGAGGAGAACGAAATGCAGGGAAGATCATTGGGGGAACCATTTTGGCTGTTCTCGCGGCTCTCGTTGCTCTCCTCAGTTATTTTTTAAAATCTCACTACTCCCCTTCGTTTTCCTTTACTGAGCAGGTAGAAGCGTTTCATTTCAATTTTCATCTGTGAATTTCTATGTCCGATTTATTTTTTGGCATGCTTGATGTCGCATCTGAGAGCTTCAACTATGAGTTTAAAATTAGCTTCCAATCCTTATGTTAGTATTTCCTTTTTTTCTTGAAGATTTTTTTTTGAAAGTTTGATATTGTGGATTTGGACGATCACAAGAAATTATGATAAAACCTAACGTAATTAGTATTTTTATCTTCGCCAAATATTTACTTCAGCTTCTCTCAGAATTTTAATTTAATCAGTTCAGTATTATAGCTCTTGTTTTCAATTCTAGAAATTGTTCACAGCCAAGGAACTCGCCTTGTACAATGGAACTGATGGAAGACTACCAATATTGCTAGGAATTCTGGGGTAAACTCACTCTCTCTCGTATATTCATTTAGCCACTATAGATTAGGTCTCTGCTATCTGCATCAATATAACTGTGTACCTGGATTTGCTTACAGATTCTGCACAAACACACATGTTTTTTTGTCAAATGCGGGTTTCTGACCATAGTAAGAAATAGTAAACAACAACAGACCAACTGCCTCAATTCTGGTCGAATGACCCAACGGCTTACCCAACTGCTATTTTAATCAATTGCTAACCTTCAGAGCCTTTATTTCTAACAAAAACCACATGAAATAAATACAATTCTCTTTTAATCTACAAATGTATTTCTTCAGCCTGTTAGCTCCAAAACACCAACTTAAAAGTACTGTGTTTATGTTACATGTTTGTATCAAATGCTTTTAATGATCTCCGATGTAAGAAGATTTTCTGTTGAGTGAAGAAGATTTAATGTCCGGAAATCATAACTAAAACCATGCTGTGCTGTTATTTTATCAGATCCATCTTTGATGTAACTAAAGGAAAATCTCATTATGGGATGGGAGGGGGGTACAATCATTTTGCAGGAAGGTTTGTCTTTTTACTGTTCTATAATTTATTTCTGGAGTTATATACTGAGAACTGTTTTGTGTTCATCTTCCACAGAGATGCTTCTCGTGCTTTTGTTTCTGGAAACTTCACTGGTATGAAACTTTATTTCTTGTTGTTCACACATTTATCCCTTATTATAAAATGGTAATAACTGTGCAAGATTAGTATAATTTTTTTTATCTGTGTAGTTTGTAGCAACTTGAAAATAGCTTACATGCATCAAAATAGACACTTGAATAAATTATAGACAGGCTGTACTTTGATAGCATTCTGGGTAGGGGGAGTCGGCAGCCTCCATCAAGAGCTGTGCACCTCTGTATTGTCTCTGGTTTTCTTCTCTTTCAATAACAAATCTCGATTCTCCTTACGAAATTAATAGCTCATATCACATTCCTTCATTAAATTAATCAGTGTTATTTGCCAGACTGTAGAAACATGAAAGCTTAGTAGTATACGAATATATACCCAACCTGCATGCGCAATCCTGTCTGATATCATTAGTGGTGCCCATTTAATTGATTTTTTTTTTTGTAAACGCATTATAGGGGATGGACTCACAGATTCCTTGCGTGGTTTGTCTAGCAGTCAGGTAAAGCCTTTGGAATATGTTTCTACGTAAGAGAGTGTGCTGTCACTTTCCAGGAGGAGCCTTCCCTGGTTTTTCTGATAGATCACATGTCTCTCTTTAACTTAAGATAACTATTTGTCGTCGTTGTGAATAGATATGCCAACTGGAAGCTGAATTGTGTTCTCCGTAAATGATAGGTGAACAGTATCATTGGATGGAGAGAGTTCTATTTCAGAAACTACACGTAAGTCGCACCAAGTTCTGAAGAAATTGTGTTAAAATATAAGCCAAGCCAATATTCCACTTGTATTTATTTTGAAATCTACTTGTAATGCTCTTTCTTTTAAAGGAAATGGATTAAAGTTTCTTCTAAAGAAAAAGGATTAGGATATGAACGTGGGACCTCTCAAAGTGTTAGTCATCTAGACTCTTTCTGTTTCAGTGAAATATGGCATGGCTTCATGAATCATTGTTGTCCTCTTCATTTATCATTATACTTTTCAAATTTTGATCTTTTAATTTTTCTCTCAATCTGTAGACGGTGATAAAACAGATTTATGTGGCAACAGAAACAGGAAAATACCCTAAATAATAGTTGATCCTTACAGTTATCATTCTATTTTTTAATTTTTGATCCTTAATTATTTTTCTCAAATTGAATTGGCTGGTTGTACAAATATATGCTGAAACAAAAATAGAAGTGCTAGTTTAATGGGACCCTCAATGTTTGCTTAGCTTAACTCTTGATTTATAGGTTTGCAGGCAAACTAGTGGGTCTCTACTATGATAACCAAGGAAATCCAACAAAGCATTTGAAAGGAGCCGAAGTAAAGGCTGCGAGAGGTGCACAGCTTTTAGAGAAACAGAAGCAGGAAGAAGCTAAACAACCTAGTTGCAACTCGAGATGGAGTCAAGACGAGGGTGGGAAGGTAAATATCTTTATACAACATTTGAGCTAGTGTCATCACTAAATCTACCTTCATAGATTTTATAATCCACTTTATATGCAACACAGTTTAGTTATTTGGGTCACCCAGTTGCAGTAGGAAGTATACATAGGAAATGTGAAAATGATAATGATACAGCGAAACAGCATTTATCTTCTTTTATAATCAGCACTTAAGTAGGCATTTTTTTTATTAAGAACTGAATAAAGTTATAGATCATAATACAGTGTTAAGCTCACAATAAAGGCAAAAGAAGGGGCTTATTTCTTATACTAGACAAACATTCCTCAGTGCTATCTGCAATCATCATAAAATTAACATTGTGTGTCACTTTCTTCAAGTTTGCCTGCAAATTTTGAAAAGAAAATAAATGCATTTCTGAGTGTGATTGCAAGTGGGTTGAACATGATTTTCAACAATTTTGCTGACTAATTACAATAAAGCCACGTAGCCTATACTTAAAAGCATCTGTAAGATTTATAATTTTGCTCCTACATCTGTCTTAAAAGCATCTATTAGGATTTTCTTCGGGTATATTTGTCTAGGTCTGGTGTGATGATGGCTTTCCGAGATTAAGGATTTTCTTCGGATATATTTTTCTAGGTTTGGTGTGATGATGGCTTTCCGAGATTAGTTCAGAGGCCTCAGGAAATCGCCTTGACAGGGAAGATGAGCAAGCGATGTGCTTGCTTCAGAGAAGATCAGCTGGGGGACGAGGGATTGGAAGTATACGAAGGATGTGACCATCTTTCCCGAACTTGCAAAGTTTGAACTACTCCGGTATGATCTCTCCCATTCTAGACTTGTATTGTCCAAGCATAGTCTTATTCATATTAATATCATTTTGTTTCGATCCACACGGCTATTTTACATATTTTAAGAAAATGATTCCTTTTTTCATGCCTTCAGAAGATTGCTAATCGTGACCTCTCTAGAATTCAAACGCCTCAATAAGAATAATCTGACCAATACTGCATTGAAATAAGAAGCCCACTAGAATTCAAGTTGGGAGGCATACTCAACTTTAAGGCATTTAGAACGTAGATGGACAATTGGAGATCATTCCACCATGTTTACGCAAAAATAAAATCCTAAATTCTCTCACAAGATTAGTCAAACATCCCCGTTCAAGTTAAATGACAACAGCAAGTGAACCAAGTTTGGGATATGAACAACGATGAATAAGAGTTCAGGGAAAAACCTCGTGGATCTTCAAGTCATAATAGACAAAATGATTCACAGTTAAGGCAGAGAGACGAAGTGTTGTGGGAGATCAAAACCCCGTTCAGAATTATCTGAGACTGTATAATGCAGTCGAAGTCAATAAAAAAATAGAGCAAAGTTTTATTGGAGATTAACCTAGATTGCTCGCAGACTTTAGTGAGTACGACCTCAAATTCAAGTAGATACAGCAAAGCTTTCAATGAAAATAATTAAAGGTTAGAACTGCAATAAAAATATAAAGTAAGGTTTGAATCATCATTCACCTGAGTAATTTGATCTTCAAATTGATCCTTTCCCACTATTTTTCAAGTTGGATAGCTTTGTAGGTGGATTTACACTATAATTTTGTACTTAGCTTTGTATTATTACCTGACCCTTCTTAATTTACCAAGAGCATCAAACTATTTTTTCATATAACAAGTTATATAGTGAAACTAAAGATAATGATAATACCAATCTCTCCCAGAAAAATTAGGTCTATCAAACATTTAAACCATAATTGACATTTGACTAGCTACTTAAATGAGCTAGCTATTAAGACCAAGGATTCTGGAAATAATCAAAAACCGTTGAATATCAGTACTTTGGTGCTGAGTGCTGGGTAGGTAATAACCCAAAACGCTTCTTAAGGAGGACTCTTTGCCTTGAGTATTTGTCATCGGGTGAAAACCTCGCTGTGCACGAAATAAAAATCCAAAATTTAGTACTTCACAAGTTTATATTCCAAAAGGCCAAGTCATATTTCCACTTATAGACAGGAAGTAACTATTAATGAAGTATTCCGTTCTGTGAACACCATATCAAGTACTGTAAGAAAAAAATATTTAGGCAGTGAAGTAGGCATTAACCTGGATGTGCAGATTGAGTGGCCAACCCCAGAGGAGATTCTTTCTGTGGAAAGCAAACAATTAAACATAATCAACTATTAGTGTTCCTACCAAAATCAGATCATGCTAAAAAAAACTTCAATTTCAGGTAAAACTGTGCATGACACTTTTGAGTTGGCACAATAATGATATGTAGGAGCAAAATGAACTGCTTCAATACAGACAATATTTCTTATGCTACCACGAACGCTAAAATCTCAATAAAATTTTGAAATTAAACCTTGTTATAAAGCATCTTTTTATAGCCCATCAAACAAGACATATCAGAAATGAAAGCTTATAAAGCATCTCAAAAAACTACACACACCATCTACATCTTTTTATACCCCAAACATAATTTCACTGCAGTGTGATCATGTTAGATTAATTACATTAGCTTAATTAACAAGATAACACAAAATAATCACCCTACATCAACTCTGCAAAAGAATACTTGTTCCATTGATAATCCAGTTCATGAAATAACATCCCATACTTCACTTCACCTCAATTTTGCAGACAAAAAATGTCATCGCATGCATCCTTCCAAACACAAATAAATGACATCAAGATACTTGGATGAAGGCTCGAGAATTAATCAGAAAGCATACCTTCGTTGTGTAGACTTTGTCACCTTTCTCGTTGATATAAAACTGCAGATACATTGGCGCTCAACCTTAATTTACCTAAGTTAAACTTAATCATCAGATATTACGTACAAACACCAAATAGAATGACAAGAATTGTAAAGGGAGATGCGTCATTTTTGAATATTTAATTTCCATCTTCAAAACCCTGATCCAGATAGAACAAGACGATGCACATAACCTGTTGAATATCTGAAAAATTGATTTGAAATTGTATAGGTAAAAACTATTTTCTTATTATTCAATGAGCATCTTGTATTCCAAAAATTAGGGGCACCATAATCCTAGCGTAAGGGCCAGCACACCCAACTTTTGGGCGTTAAGATACGCTTCAGAACTAGAAGTTAACATACGTGTATAATCCGTATAAACTTATAAAAATAAAAGGTCAATCGATTCAGGGCTGGAACGGAGGATGACGGCACACCGTCCTCAGAAAATTTAGCGTTCCCTATGCCGGAGCGGAGATGCGAGATAGCAGGGTGCACCAAAAGATTCTTCGGTTCAGATACTGAACCGAAGAATCTCAGGTTCTCCAAACAGGCACCAGGAAGTCTCTTTCCGGGAAGAAGAGACGCTTAGCTGTTGTAAATATAGAAGAGAAGTTCACCATCCACTTCACCATCTATCTCACTAGAGTTTCTAATTAGAAACTAACCAATGTGGAACTGGTCGAAAGGACTTCAACGCTACTTCGTTAAATGCAGAAGAGACACTACTAGACATAGACTTCAATGGAAAAGCAAGAAAGATAAGTTCTAGAGACATAAAACCCACTCTGTGCGAGGGGGAAGCTTTCCAGCTTTCACGCAAACGATGAAGCTCTCGCGAGAGGATGTCAGGCGGAGAGAGCCTGATTCTGAGGAAATAAAAAGCCCTAATTCCAAGCTTTCTAACGGTTCGGTTAGGCCCAAAAGTGAACTTAAACCGGAAGTGTATTTTGAACAAACCGACCGGAGCCTTAGATTGGTGGGAAAGCGGAAAACTTATCTTCGTCTCTGCTCTCTAGCGAACTGTATTTCTCCATCATTTGTTTCCTGTAAATTTTCCACCTTGGCGCCCACTAAGCCCGCGTCTTAGTTTCGGTATCTTCTTGGTCTTGCCTCGTATTCTTCCTTCGAATGTTTAACCCTGTTGAAATTGCTCATTTCTGTGTTTTATTGGGATTGTTTCGAGTTTGCTTGCTTTTTTAATGTGATTGTTGTCGGTTTAGATTTTTTTCCTTTGCTTTGTTGAATTTATTACAGTTCCTGGAGCTTTATGAAGTTCAAATTTTCTGTCGTTACTTCCAAAATTATGCGTGCTTTTATGATCTGAACGAAACTTTTTAAAATAATGGACTTCTTGGAAAGCCAAAAAAAATTCAAAACCTAAGTTTCGGAGAATAAAGAAGCCTCGTAATGAGCAAACAGTCAATCTTCCATAGAAGCAGAAAGATTTTGTGTGCCTATCACCATTTTAAGATCCGACGTCCAATGTCAGCAGCATTCTCCAAGCCTCTTGAGTCTTATCTTTAGTTTGAAAGGAAGCAATGCGAGCTGGAGATAATCCTTGTCTAACTTCTGTTTAAAACTTTCTCTGGTTTCTATGATTATGTCCAATCTTGGTCTGTGTTGCACCTAAAGTCTCAAATGTTTTATGACTGCATCTTGATTGCTTAGATACTTATCCTTTTGCGAGTAAGATATTGCTAAATCTTATTGGTACTGACATGAAAATTCACAGTTAATATGTTCGTATATGGAACAGGAGCAACAACTGCTGGCTGACGAAATTTGCAATTTGATATCTTCTTTTTTTCTTACAGGGGAAGGTAGGACAGTTACTTCTAGATGCTCTTGAAGATTCCTGCACCTTCTTTATGGGATCCATATCATATGGGCAGAGGTCTGGCTTTTACTTTATGTGTCTAATCTGAAATTGAAAGAGAATAGTGTCACTTTGATACAAAGAAAAATTGCCTGAACTATTGTCTTCTCCCTCCCCAGCCCCATTTAATTTAAATGCCGCATAAACTTTAGTTTGAAATGGGGTACGGTGATCCTCTCTTGCTCTAATGCATAGTGATTTGGACAATTTTACAGGTCAATTCATAGGTGATAATATGGAGCTTAGAAGGCCTCGATTTTTACCATCAAGATTTTACACTCCAATTCACAAGGTTTATGAACTGTCACCGACAGCTTTTTAGTGAGATTGCTTTAAGTAACAAAGCATACAAATAAAAAATTCATTGGAATGTTTATCTTCCAATTTGAAGCAGATGAAACAGATTGTTTAAATCAGAATTTAAGTCCAGTCGATCTATTTTTCTTTATAGAACAAAGTTCCAATTAAAGAAACTGCAAAATCCTAAATAAAAGTAGATATTCTTGGGATATGTATTTTGCAGACTTTTGATTTCTTTTGTGCGATCTGTCTTTTTCGAAGATACACCTTGTTAGTTTCATATTTGAACTGCAAACTTGTTAAATTATATTTTACTCTCTAAGATAGGATTTGCAGCCCCTCTGATCTCTTGCCCTCTGATCTCTTGCAAACTCTTAAGATGCCTAGAACAAGAAGTTGGAGGATTTTAAATTTTTTATTCAACCTGTTCATTTGATTTCATCACATCATTCCTGTAACTGTTTGTTGGTTACTATCCTAAATATGTTGCTTCTTATTTGTGAGCACGCTCAAATATCATCATTTTGTCACCAAAAACTACAAATTCATGTGTTAGTTTTATGTGCAAAGGTTATTGTCATATGAATGTACAAGAATCTCATTCTTTTCCTATCTGCTTTCAGTTAGGGAATAAACAACTTTTCCAAAGTGGTTTAACATCATGTAAGACCTCTGCATGTGCTAGCCAGAGACCAAGACACAGTCAAAGTGTGAAAAAAGTCGATAATTACCCTCAGAATGTTGATTTTCCAGCCAAACAACCTAAGAATAAAAAGAAACCTTTTCCAATTCCCATTAAGAAGATTCAACAGATTGCAAGAGCTGAAAAAAAACTTGCCGAAATGGGCATAGAAAAACATCTTGAGCCTGGCAAAAATGGATTACTAGTCCCTGATCTGATTCCGGTTGCTCACGAAGTGCTAGATGCCTGGAAAGTTTTGATCAACGGCCTTTCAAGGCTCTTACATGTTATTCCTGTTTATGGTTGCAGGTAAATCTTCTTTGATTTATATTGGTGCAAGTAAATCTTCTCGTAATGGACTACTGTATTGTGACTAAATGTGTTAAACTTGTGATTCTAGTGATTGTTCAGAAGTTCATGTTGCTCAAACCGGTCATGAAATTCAAAATTGTCTTGGGCCAACAAGTCCAACACGCAGAAGCTTTCACTCCTGGGTCAAGGGTTCTATCAATGACGTGCTCATCCCTATTGATTCATACCATCTCTTTGATCCATATGGCCGGCGGATTAAGCACGAAACTCGATTTGAATATGACAGGATTCCAGCTGTCGTAGAGCTCTGCATCCAAGCCGGTGTGGACATTCCCGACTACCCTACTCGTAGAAGAATGAATCCCATCCGAATGATTGGAAAGAAAATCATTGACCGAGGTGGGTTCATAGAGGAACCAAAGCCTTGGTGCTCGGCCGACCCATCTTCCCTCTCATATCTCGACACTCACGGAGCATCAGATAGATATTTGCCTCCACACGAGCTAGAAGTACCCAAAATTGCACAACAAACAATGGATGCATACGAAACCGTGAGAAAGGGTGTGGCGAAATTGATGAAGAGGTATCCGGTGAAAGCATGCGGATATTGCGCTGAGGTTCACGTGGGGCCGTGGGGCCGTGGGGCCATAATGCCAAACTTTGTGGAGAGTTTAAGCACCAATGGAGAGATGGGAAGCATGGATGGCAAGATGCGATTTTGGATGAAGTTTTCCCTCCAAACTATGTATGGCATGTTAGAGACCCAAAAGGGCCTCCATTGAAAGGAGATTTGAAGAGGTTTTACGGAAAGGCCCCGGCCGTCGTCGAGGTTTGCATGCAGGCTGGTGCAGTAGCTCCACAGAGGTACTTGCCCATGATGAGGCTTGATATTGTTCTTCCCGACTTCGATGAAGCTCGATCAGTTGCTTGATTCCTGGAAAGCTTTTCGGCGAAAAAAAATTAGATTTGTTTTTTTGTATTTTTATCTCTATTGTATATATCTGATTCTGGACTCTGGTGACTGACTAAGAAAGAGAAAATTATTGATACTATATGGAAAATTAACTTCCCTTTCAATTATTTAATAATTTTCATTTATTGATACTATATCAAAAATTGATATGATTTCTAAACGTTTTTACATGTTTATTACCCAAATTAATTTGTTTAGCAATTACATCTAAAGTTTCATATATCGCTATCCCGATTTTAACTCTCCCTAAATCTATCACTTTCGGCCCTTGAGATAGCTACAACACCAATGAGGTCCACATGAATTAAAATTAAATTCAGCGACATCAACGGGATCAACTAATAATACTAGCAACCATTTAAAATCACACCACAACAATCACAAAATGACATCAGAAGAAAAATAGACCTCAATAAATTAGTATTTATTCCATTTTAATTAGAAATGCAAATACAAAATTGCTTTGAAATTAGTCACTCTAATGTCAAATCCAAATCGGAGCACAGATTTGCTGAGAACAAGTAGATGATGAAATAATACATACCACGACATTGATGTCTAAAATAAACTGCAAATGAAACAGATCCAAGCCAAGTCGAGAAGCAAAATCAAGCAAATATATAGCACCAATAAGGAAACTATTCAAAGAGACAACTAGGCTAAGGGGTTAAACGAGAGAAATTTAGGGAGAGTTGAAATTGGAATTGCTATTTGCAAAGATGTCTAGTAAAATTTAGTCGAAGTATGACGTGAAGACTCTCAAAATATACAAGATGTCTAGTAAAATTTATCACAGAATAAATTAACTATTTATATTTTATGACATTTATTTGACATTATCTGTACCAAATATTTTTTCACGTGTAAACGGGGATTTTTAGTTGATAAAATCAATTATTAAACGTGAAATTCCTTTGAGTTAAATGACCTCTCTACTATGAATTAAAATGTACAGATGCAAATATACCTAGAAGACTTCCAGAATCATTGAATCCACGTTCAGCTTATGAGCCATATTCTTCATTTGTATCGTTAACGTGTTTAATGTTCTGTAAACATCTATAACTCTCGATTGGTTTGGCTCGTTGGATAGAAAGTTGTGTATTCGGCCGCTGATTTCGATCCAACTACAACCGGGTTGTTTCTCATCCTTAAACTCCCTCATCAAAACCCGATATTGTTCCACCAAATCCCATCTCTTCGCTTCGGCTTGCATGTTCGACAAGATCACATAGTTCGAAGCCTTGTTCGGCTCCACCTCCAAAATCTTCTCGGCCGCATAGTTTCCTATTTCCATATTGTGATGAACCCTACAAGCTCCTAGCAAAGAACCCCAAATTCCGGCATTTGCATTGCCTTTCATACCCTTTATTATATCCAAGGCTTCCTCCAATCGGCCTACTCGGCCGAGCAAGTCGACTATGCAAGCATAGTGCTCGGTCGAAGGATTGATCGAGTATCTATCGATCATAATTTTTATTGATTTTAAGCCCATGTCTACCAAACCACCATGATTACAGGCCGACAAGACTGAAACCAACGTTAGCTCATCAGGACTTACGTTTCTAATTAGCATTTCTTCAAACAACTTGATGGCCGATTCCCCGTGGCCGTTTAGTGCAAATCCTGAAATCAACGAATTCCAGGACACGATGTCGGGATGACTAATATCGTCGAAAACTAAACCAGCTTCCAAGACTTCTCCACTTTTGGCATACATGGTGATCAAGGCATTGTTGACAAACAAATCATTAACGTAACCAGTCTTCACAATTAATTGATGAAGTTGCATACCAAATTTCAAAGCTGCAAGATTTGAACATGAGCTAAGTCCACACACGAAAGTCGACTGGTCGGGCTTCTTTCCTTCTTTTATCATTAATATGATACTCTTCAGTGCATCGAAGTAAAGTCCGTTTCGTAGAAAACCCGAAATTATCGAATTCCAAGATATTAAATTTCTCTCTCTCATCTCGTCAAAGAGCTCGAGTGCTTTATTCATATCTCCTTCCTTCGCAAAACCGGCAATCATCGTATTCCACGAAACTGCATCTTTATTCCCCATTTGCTCGAATAACCGCAGAGCTTTATCCATTTCCCCGGAATGAGCATACCCTGAAATCATAGTGTTACATGAAATTGAATCTCGATCTTTAATCCGACTGTAAATTTCGTTAGCTTCATCGATTCTATTATTTTGTATGTAGCCGGAAATCATGGCAGTTTGAGCTGCGATATTCTCATAAGGCATTTGATTAAGAAACTCTCTGGCTTCATCAAGCTTTCCGGCCTGGACAAACCCATTAATCATCGTAGTCCACGAGACACAATCTCTTTCTGGCATGTCCATGAACAACTTAATTGCTTCATCTAATACATTGTTTTCTATATAAGCACTCATCATAGCATTCCAAGACACCACATTTTTAGTCTTCATAACGTCAAAGAGCCTCCGAGCCTCTTCGATTCGACCTCCTCGTGCATACCCGCAAAGCATTGTAACATGAGAGACTATATTTGGGTTTGAAATCTTCTCAAAATAACACTGAGCAGAATCTATATCACCTACCCTTATAAATCCATCCACCATTAAATTCCATGAAATCACATTCCTTTCCTTCATCTTTTCGAAAAATTGCAATCCCATATTCATTTCTCCTTTTTGTGTATATCCTGCCAGCATCGCATTAAATGAATTAATGTTTTTAACTGGCATCTCTTCGAACAATTTCTTAGCCTCATCGAATTCCCCCTTCTTTACATAACCGGCGACCATTGCATTCCAACACACTGCATCTTGTTTATCTGGAAGCAAATCGAAAAGCTTTCTCGCCTTTTCAATTTCCCCCAGACGCGTGTAATAACTAATCATCAAAGTAAAGGAATAGCTATCCCTTTGAGGCATTGTTTCGAACAATTCACTAGCATCGTTAACCTGATCATTATGCAAATACCCTGCAATCATCGTATTCCAGGTGATCAAATTTCTTTGACGCATTGCATCAAACAGCTTGCGTGCACTTACAATTCTTCCGTTTTTGGCATAAGTGGAGATCATAGAGTTGTACGACACAATGTTCTTCCGAGACATTTGAGCGAAAACTCCAATGGCTTCTTCAATTCGACCCGATTTTCCTAACTGGATGATCCGTAGATTCTGGTTGAAAACATGGCTACCCTTTTCACCGACCGATCTGAGACCTGGTTTCATTAGTCTCAAACTCGACGATACACAAAATGTTCGAAATTTACTTCTCCTCGAACATTACTTTCCCAGGAATAGATCTTATGGAGCTATAATTCAGTCGAGAAGCTGATGTTTCTTCTTCTCATATATCAGCGAACAATCATCGGACTAAAATATGGATCGTCCTATGCATAACTTAGCTACAAATTTCTACAGAACAGAACTGCTTCCCGCGTCGCTTGAATCAAATCCGTGGGAAGTTTGATCTTAGTCTCCTTAATTCCAAAATTTCTAAACCCCTCGCTGCACTTGAATCAAGTCTAGACCATCTCCCTATTGCTACTTGCTGGCAAGAAAGGTCTGCAAAACATCCATTGTAATCACGCAGTGAACACCAAACTATCTACTAGGAAGTCGGGCAATTAAAAAAATAATCTTTTAAGTAAAAATAATTAAAAAAAGAAACTTGAAATATGATAAAATAGGCAAAAAATATTGAATTTTGAATAAAATAGATAATTTCATTGTGGGAGGCTCCTTGTGGGTGATACCATGTATAGGTAATTTATTTTAACTTTTTAATTTATTTTTAAAAAAATTAAATAATTTATTAAAAATATGTACATCCTCACTATCCTAAAAATATTACGCGTTAATGGTGAATCTCTTCAAGTTTATACAATTGGGCAGTAAATATCGCATTTTATTTGAATATTACGTATCTTTTGAAATGGGTGATTTATAATACGGGTTTAACAAGGTTTATATGGAGTTACGGTTGTGGAGTGCTTCGCTGAACAATTATGTTGGTGAAGCCTTTTGTTAAAATTTTGAACAATTATGTCAAGCATTTTAAATTAATAAAAATTATTATTTTGTGTAAAGTTACCTTTAATCTGTATTGATGAAATAATAGTTTACACATGTATGAGTTCATTAGCTCAACGTTTAAAGTATTGCGCTTCCGTTGAGTTTTCAAGTCAAGTATTTCAAGTGCATTTGCGAAAAGAAAAATTTTACTGTTATTTTCAAAAAAAAATTAAAGAACGGGATGTGACAGCTTCGCTGATGTGAGGAAGTCTCCAAAGGCTATGGCTAAGTTGAAGAAACAAGTAAAATGTACCAAGGAAATTTTAAGGGCAATTAGGGTGGCTCTTATATCTGTTGAATCACTGTATGATTTTTTTATCATGCCTTGGTCTGTTTGATTTCATCTATAAAAGCTTTGAGATTACACTTGGCCTCTTCTATGGCTTCCTCTCCCGTTGTCCTGTCATGCAGCTCTGCTATTCTCTTGCTCATCTCCCTATCCTCCATCACCATCCTCAATCCTTCTTCCACCTCTCTCTCCCCAATCCCTTTGAGGCGCACTCCTATTCTCCACACTTTGACTATGTAAATACAGTTCATGTACTGATCTCCGGCGACCGGGAAACACAAGAGCCGTTTCCGGCATTGTATGGCTTCCATCGTCGAGTTCCACCCGCAGTGCGTGAGGTAGCACCCGACGTTTCCGTGCTTCAAAATCTCCATCTGCGGAGCCCAGGCGACCACTTTTCCTCGATCGGAAACTCTGTCGTGAAACCCTAATGGCAGCCCCTCTCTCCACGTAGCTTTCAGCACCCAAATGAACGGCCGTTTTGAAGACTCAATTGCCTTCGCTAGGCTTCTAACCGCTGCTTCACCGATTGTAGTAACCCAGCTTCCGAAAGAGATGTACAAGACCGAGTTTGGGTTTTGTTTGTCAAGCCACTCCATGCAGCTCCCGTCTTCTTCCCACAAACTAGAGCTTTGTATTGTTGCAAGCTTGATCATGGCGCCAACGGGGAAAATGAGTGGATCTCGGTCGACGGTTTTCGGCTTTTGGAGCGTTGATTCTTGGGAGAAGGAATTGATAAGTAGCCATTGGAGAGACCTTGACCTTGCTAGGGTTCTCTTCCAAAACTTGAACCTTGCTCTTCTTGCGTGGAGGTTTCCGATCAGCCATGGAAGCTCCTCGGTCGATATCATGGGTTGATTCGGTGCACAACACACTGATCCTTCCTCTTCAGGACATCCTGTTCCATTCCAAGACATAATCATTTATTTTATATAACCCCTCGACGTAACAACTTTTGAAAGCTTTTTGTTTTCGTTTCTACATTAGGAAAATTTGAAATAAAATTTAATTATGAACTTTATTATTATCTTATCGAACTTCCCTTATCTTGTCCATCTTCCTACATACAGGTCAATTAGTGTGACGCGCTGACTATTTTAATCATAGAAAAATGGAATTGTAATTTAAAACAAACAAAACGTGTATGGTTGATGACCACTATCTTCGTCAATCCCCAAACCAATTTTGTTTATTTAATAATTGAATTTAACACACATGGCTTTTGGCTAGTTCTAATATTAAAAACTAGTACCGATTATTGTTGTTTTTTTAAATCTCTATGACAGATAATCTTCCGAGAAAAGTATATAAGAAACTTGACAAAAATCAGATAATATTTTGTTGTTAATAACAACACTCACGATGATAGATCATTTGAATTATGTAATTGCAAGGGCGATACGGGTTTCTATAGAAAAGAATATGGAAAAAAGGATGGAAATTTTAGAAAAAAGGTGTGAAAAGATAACCTGTATCAGAAATAAGTCCCTTTCGAAGCATATCAGGAATGGCGGATATAAGCTTGTAAGATGCTAACATGGCCGGCCAAAACCCTGCAACGGGGACGCCACACCTTTGACCAACCTCAATGGCCGAGGAAACCAACAAGTCGACGACCAAACAAAACACGCCTCCGCTTTGATCTCGAACGAGCTTCTCCAGATGGGCCGGGAAGAAGTGTTCAATGGCGGATTCCACGGCGAAGAAGTCCTGATGGAGGGCGTTATCGTTGTTATCTGGCATGGAAACGAAGGAAATGGAGGGATTGGATTGAGCGTGGGTAGAAATCTGACGGTGGATGTGGTTCGGGGTGACGAAGATGGACTGGAATCCATGGTTTTGGAACGAAGATGCCAGCTTTAACATCGGAGTTACATGGCCCTGTGCTGGATATGGAATTAGAATGATCTTTTGCCTCGTTTTGCTCTTCATCTCTCTACTTTCTCTCTCTATCTTTCTCTGTCGTTCCTCTCTCTCTCCTCTGGTTCTCTGTCTCTTATAGGTGAATGAGAAGCCAACTTTTGTTTGGAAGTACTTCGGAGTCGCAGACTAAGTTTTGAACTTGTGGAACTCGTTCGATAGATCCAAGTGAACCAATGTTGTCTTTAAAGTGTGACACATTTTCTAATAAATTTCTAGACGTGACAAAGGTTAGATTATGTTATATGATGTGACAAGAATGACATGTGTAACTTCTTGAATCGATGATTCAATTAAATCATTGGAATTGGCCGTTGAAAAAGTCAACGTGAGCTTCTTTTTTGGTCGGAATGGAATAATAGAGACGTGGGCTTTGCTGTGCACGAGGAAAATGTTGGAATAAGGTTTTTTGTTCCTTAACAAAATAATGGATTCATAATTATTTTAAAAGTAAAAAGAGTTAATGCAATTTTTAAGAAAATTTATTTTTAGTAAGGGTTATTGTTCATAATTATTTTATATTACGTTACATAATTTAACCCGTGTATTTCAATTCGGTTTGGGCAATTTCTTCCAACCAAGTGAATCGGTAATCAACCCGAGTTTTTTAAATTGTGTAACATTTACATATGGTGAAAGTGAGGAAATTGGAGTACTTAATTCCCCATATAAGTCAATCATATGGATAAGTGTACTTCTTCGCCTAAATCTAAAAAATGTAAAATGCCGAATGTATAGAAATATTGTAAAATTAAAAAATTAAATATTGGTGGAAAATAAAAATGAGAGCATAATGTAAATATTAAATTAAATATATGAATTTACTACTAGCATTATTGGTACACATTTTAATAAATGTCACTTAAACGAGCAAATAAAAACACAATTAAATGCTAGTGATCGTGACAATTTCACACATTCACAAAATAGATTGAGAAGAGTAAAAAAATACTTATCATAATGTAAAATACTTTTGTCGATGTTTGATAACAGTTTAGTAGCCATTCATTCATATTGTCCACTAGCCCATTCACCATACCACCTTCACATCGAATTTCAATTAGTGAACCTAAGCATCGGTATATAATGCAACATCGCAGTGTACCATGATCACGATGCTCATGCATTTTCAT
This sequence comes from Begonia fuchsioides, assembly GCA_003255005.1. Taxonomy (NCBI): domain Eukaryota; kingdom Viridiplantae; phylum Streptophyta; class Magnoliopsida; order Cucurbitales; family Begoniaceae; genus Begonia; species Begonia fuchsioides. The sequence continues at coordinate 96,154 of QAOC01022724.1, read as the reverse complement.
AAAATAGTTAGTAGTTTTTGCATTATTTTTCGTGTTTACCATGTAGACTTGACTAGAAATTAATAAAACCCTACTCGATGATGTTAAATAAGGTTGACGATGAGTTTTTATTTCAGATCGAAGAAAAATTAAATCGTGATGAATTTACAAGGAACTTTTAGTTGACAAATGAAAAAAAAATTAATAAATGAAATCCTACTATGCAAAATTATTAAATATATTTCCTATTATAGCTTTTTCATTTGGGATAATCTAAATAATTGTTATGGTGAGAGACATCACACAACGAGAAAAAAAGATATATATATATATTTAAAATTTGAATATGTTTCTTGACAAATTCAATTGGTTGGAGAAGAGGAGAAGAATTTAAATTGATTTTGTCAAGAAACATATTCAAATTTTAAATTTTGACTAATATATTTCTCCCAAAAAATGTTTCTTTTCAAAAAGAAATACATAATCTACTCAAAAAACGAAATCTCTCGCTCTTAGGACCCCCACATTCCGGTCCAACAATTTGTGAGAGAGTTAAATCACGGTGACTCAGCGGCCCAGAGATATGAGGCCTTTAGCTGATATTCCAAAGAGCTACCCTAATATTTGGGGTAACAACTCTCACACTAGAACAGTGCAAACGTCAAACCTAAGTTATTGTATTCAATCTATCATCTCTGAGTCAGCTGAGCTATGTCCGTGTGAGCAAGAAAGACATAATCTTCTCTCTCTTTGGGACCGAACCTTTTAAAGACAATCTGTCCAAACACTAGGAGAATAAACACCATTTGTCTGGTTCTCAGATTTCGTGGAAACACAAATACCATATGGTAGCGAATAATCTCGTTAATTTTGATTGGACTCATTGTTTTCGGACACGTGTAATCTCGCCACGAGACTAAAACTGTAAATTAAAAATATTAACTATTATGTCTGATTTCGTTACTAATCTCTCATAAAGTATCATTTGTAAATTCAAATGGAATAAATTTAATCCATAAGAATACAGATATAATTATTTTAATACTAAATGAAATAGTAAATAATACGACGTGTAAGGTCGTGCGATGAGTAAAACTAGGTGGATGTTGCTCCGGATGGCCCTGGTCAACGGTTGAACAAAAACAATTTTGATTTTTCAATATTTAACGTTCCCATTATTCAACGCGCTTCGCCGTCCTAACTTTATCTGAGCTCCGTAGATAATTTTTTCTTTTACACGATCTTTTCTGGTTATATATATTCGATGTTTTGCGAGGGTGGATTATCTTCTTCAACCTAATCCTACTCTCTCTTCTGCTCCTGTTTTTTCTTCATCTTTTAAATCACCGACTTCCTTCTGCAACTTGTTTTTTGTTCGGAAGATGAAATCCGGCCAGCCTGCAGGTAAATAAATAGATAGAAAAGTTTGCTTTTGTTGAGCTTTCATCTGGATGGAGCTGTTCTTTCTGATCAGATTTCTTTTGGGTTTCAATTTGCTTTCATACATCTGGTTTTCTTCTAGGAAGATCTGATGAGTTTGTAGGGTTTGCTGATCGTAATTACTGTTATTTTTTTACAGTTGATAGTATTCCGGTCGCCGCAGGAGGCGGTGCATATGTAGCAGCTCCGCCGCCAGCCGGTTATCCAACCAGAGATGGATTCGACTCTTCCCACCCCGCTCCTCCGGTCACCACCAAGTCCAAGGGTGATGGCTTTTGGAAAGGATGGTACTTTCTCTCTCTTGATTCTCTCTCTCTGATTCTACATGATATTTTCTTTGTTTTTTTTATGAAAATAGAAAGATTTAAGAATGACATAACAATCGACGATTATGTGGGTGCAGTTGCGCTGCTCTGTGCTGTTGCTGTGTGTTGGATGCTTGTTTCTGAGACCACTTCCATGGGAGGAGTCATCGTTCCTGCTTGGATTTCCACATTTTATTTTTAATCCATTAAATAAATTTGTATTTATTTTTATTGTATTTTGAAGAGGACGAAAGTGTTGTAGAAATTAATATTTTTTAAATATGTATCTGCTCTTATCTTTAGACGTCACCCCAATCCTGTCTGTATTCGTTTGTCTTGTCGGGATTGAAAGATGAACAAGAGCTTTATTCGTTTGAAAAGATTATTATTAATAATTGTGGTGGATTTGGTATATTGTCACAACATTGAAATAATCGATTTAATTCTAACTTTATGAATTATTAAGATAAGCATTATGACATGAAAATCATTGACCTGCACAATTTCTAATTTTAATTCCGAGTTTTCCTAATTTTCAATTAGGACTAATTATGTCATGTGTGGTTGAAATAGTTGATTAACTCAAATAATTCATGCACTTTTAAAAAGAAATGGTAACGTTACTTTTAATTTAATATATAAATAGGTATTATTCGTTGGACAACTTGCAATTGTATTAGGGACACCCACTTCCCGAGAAAAAGTATCTTTTTAACAGATGAAGAACCTTGTGATATGGATATAATATAAGGTAGATCTATAACGTGACACAATGAAGTTTAAAGTAATAAATGTTTTAAAAATTGCCAAGGTACATAAGCACATGCTAATTATGGAGTAGTTCTATATCGATCTTGATTGTCGATTGTGAACGTGCACTACTAATGTTAGAGCATGTTTTGTTGTTATCTTTTGATTATAATATAATCTTAGTTATTGATTTTGTGGCACTTATGTGATATCGTTTAAATTGCATAATCAATCAAAAAGGCGTCCATTGCACCATTTAATTAGGATTAAGTAGCCAACATTGTTTTATGTTCATCTTAAAAAATGCAATTGAGAATAATCATTTATATTGATTTATAATTGAAGTGTTACCTGGATTTATAGAATGCTCTAAGTATCTCTAAAAAGAAATTATTATATCATTATCTCAATCTAAAATAAAGAAATAAATAAAACTATTCTAAAGAGAGAAACAAAAATCTAATTTAATAATATATATATATATATATTATTTACAATTAACATATTAATTAATTTCTTAATTGATTATTTCTTTAATTTGTATCTTGTAGGTTGACGTTATAGTTGCTATGGCCCAAAGAATGGCCCATTAAGGCCCAATATCCATTGTGTTCAAAGTAAATGTTAGGCCGTTAGTAGGGATGTGAAAAAACGGATCAAAATTGTAAACAAGACTAGAAATGTCAGTTTTAATTTGATATTGGTTCTATTTTTAAAAAACTGTTATGTATGAGCTAATGTCGATTTTCATGAGTAAAAAACAGAAAAACTGGAACTGGGACATTGAGTGAAAAAAACTCTAAAATCAAGTAAAACTCGACACAAACTCTTATAAAATTTAATATAAACTCGTCTAATTACTTAAAATATAATCTAAATATAATAAAGCAATATATTTTGATTCTGGTTCGGAACGGAACCAGAACTGTTGGTTACAGTGTCAGTTCTAAAAATCTGAAACAGTGAGTTCTAATTCTGGTTGCATTTTGGTATAAAATCGGGCCGAACCGACTCTACGGCAACTTTTCTTAATTTGTATCTAGTAAGTTGGGTTATAGTTGGAAAGGCCCTAAGGAATGTCTGATTGAGGCCCAATATCCATTGTGTTCTACGTAAATGTTAGGCCGTTAGGGCAACTTTGTGTAGGTCTCATCCCTAGTCTAGCTAGTCTTTAGTCTTTACACCAACGCCGAAGGCCGACGGAAGCAGGCAATAATGGTGAAATTTCTGAAGCCGAACAAGGCGGTTATTGTGCTCCAGGGCCGCTACGCTGGGCGAAAGGCAGTGATCGTCCGGGCATTCGATGATGGAACTCGAGACCGACCGTACGGCCATTGTTTGGTTGCGGGGATAAAGAAGTACCCGAGCAAGGTCATCCGCAAGGATTCTGCCAAGAAGACGGCGAAGAAATCGAGAGTCAAGGCCTTCATTAAGCTCGTCAACTACCAGCACCTAATGCCAACGAGGTACACTCTTGATGTGGATCTAAAAGACGTGGTTTCGGTTGAGTGTTTGCAGTCAAAGGACAAGAAGACTACTGCGGCTAAAGAGACCAAGAAGAAGTTGGAGGAGAGGTTCAAAACTGGGAAGAACAGGTGGTTCTTTACCAAGCTTAGGTTTTAGTTTGATTGTATCGTTTTGACAATTTTGAAGCATGATCTGGGTTCTTTATCTACTAATTTTCCAATATTTAGATAATGAAATTTCTGGTTTTAATTTCATTTTGCTTTAAAATACAGAAGGATGTGAGTTTTTTTCACCGCATAAATGATCAGTTCTTGCTGATTTAGCTTGTTCTTTTTTCTTCATTAATGCAATCTTACAGCATAGTTTGTCTGTATCTTGGATTGTATTCGCCTCACAGAAATGACAGGGCTATCCTATTGGTCTTCAAGCATACCTTTATACATAGATTGTGTTAGAAAGACAAAACAATACTAGTTTCAGAAAATTACCTTGTCCCTTTGGTAATGATATTTTCATGTGTGATCACGACCAAAGAATATCTTTGTAAACCGATTGTGGAACTGTTCTTCTGCTTTTTAGCTATGAACTATGCAGTCAAATGTTGAAAATGCATTTTAATGCATAATTGAGCGTAGAACTAGAAGTTAAAAATTGCATTTTTAATGCATATTTATTGGGCAGATACGTTGGATTTTGATATTATCCATTGATTTTGGTATATACCCAGAAATCTTTTATTGGTTTTATTGTTGTTGAACAGAGACATCAAGTTGTTTGGATTAAATTTTTGATTCTTTGGCTAGTTCCTTAATCATGTTTGATTCTCTTGGAATGGTTGTAAATGATATCTGCACTTAGTTTATTTGTTGATAGTTGGATATACGAAGGTAAAATGCATATTAGCAGTTGATCTTAGTGAGTTTCTTAGATAAACAAATCTACTGAATTTAAAGACATTGCCAATTAGGAGTGTCGTCAAAATCATGTTTCTCCTGACCGTTGCTGGATGCTCGTGATGATATTTGACTAATTTCAGAGGCAAACAAGCTAGAAAATTATACTGCAAAAGTGATTTCTGTGATGATACCAGAAGCCGATTTCCAGAGAGGATCATTTGATCTCAAAAAATATAAATTCATTGCGGTGTTTCTCAATGTCACTGCTGTGTGAACAGCCAAATTGGCAGTGCAACTGGGCAAGGCAACGGTCATGAGACCGTTGTCTGAGATTGACCGTTGCTGGCCGGCTGGAGAGAGGGAGGGAGGGAGGGGTGATTCAAGCTTAGCTCACTTGCTTGATTCGGTACTGTAGCAATTCGAGTCAGTATCGGCACTAGTTCTATCAGAGGCTTCGTTACATTATAAAAAATAGCTATATATAAATTAATGTGTATCATTTTTCATCATATACAATTATACATATATATGTGCATCAAATGCCCACAGGATGGGTTGGAGAAAGAATCACGATCGTGGTAGATTAGCTAATTGCATGAGAGATGGATAAAGATCATCACAATATTGGTCGATGGCATATTGAACATTACAAAAACAATACCGCTGCCTGGTTAAGACATTTGAATAAACTACGCATCATCATCGTTCGAATCGCAGTGCCAGCACAATGATAACCAAATATTGCTCTTAAGAATGTGATGTTAAACAAGACGCTCGAAATCATTGCCCGAAAAACTATAAGTATGTATGTAAGAACAATGATTTTCTCAGTTTTATGAGCCGGGTGAGGGTTACTTGAGAACCCCAACCCCAACCCCAACCCCAACCCCACTATTATTTTTGACACTATTCAAGTCGAGGCTGATCCGAGTGAGCCAAGCTTGTCAGATTTAAAAAAGTCGAATTAAACAAACTCAATTAAAAAAAATGGCATCCCGCGTCCCACACTTGAGAATTTACAAAGAAAATGAAACCTTGACTGAACAATTGAAGATCATACAAAGTGTTTGAGTAAACTACCTCAGCGCTTGGATATCTAATACTAATATAATCCAAGCAAAATATATTTGAAATAAATAAAGGTTAGCGAGAAAAAGGCTGCCACTCTGCGAAAATCTGCTCCGTCACCACTCACCTTTGTCTTCGATCATAATAAGGAGAGAGAGTCAGAGAGAGGTCGAAGGAAGAAACCCTTTTAGCCCGACGTTCTCCTCTGAACGACGACCGACAAGAGGAAGACGCCGAGCGGCCGAGATTCCGTGACGACCGGCGAAGGGAACGAGGATACCGCGACGATATCCGCTGGAATTCATCCTCAGGTTTTTGAAAATAATTCTCAATCATGATTCATATTTGTTTTTCTTCCTCCAAACCTGTCAGGTTATAGCTCAAGTTTGAATTTTGTTTATACCCATTCCCTCGAGAACTTCGATTCTACATCCTTTCCTCTGACCCTCTTTTTTTATCTAGCATTCTTTCTGGATTGGTTGCTCGTAAGATTTTGGTCGTCAGATTACGTGAGGTCTTATTTTTCACGTTCGATATGATGCTAGATGAGTAGTATTATTTTATTTTGCTTTAGATTTTTCTGCGCTAGAACTCTGGAAATTTTTGATAGTTACTTACTCTAGTTTAGGTTTTTGAATATAATTGCAATATCGATGAATTTGAGGTTGAGCTGTCGAGGTACTGAAATTGCGAATTTTGTTTGGTATACGAGGTTTACTGTCATTATTGGCCGTCTTCTGGTGTTTGCTTTTGGAATTAAATTATGGGTTTTGTAGACTTTTGGTTTATTAAAAGTTCATTGTTTTTTTTGCTTAGTTTTTTTGTTATTTCCATCTAGTCCTTAGTTCCATGTCTGGATGTTGAAGGAATCGGATCACATCAACCGACAATTCAAAACCAAAAATCAGCTTAGGGAGGGAGTGAAATCTGTTTTAATATTATCTTCTCACTTTGTTCTATCTTTCCTCGTTCCTATTTCTCAATTTTTGATTGAGTATCAAGATTTTCTGCTCATCTTCTTGATGAACACACCAGTTTCTTCCAATCATTTGATTGAATTGGCTAAATCTTCAACATCTTGCTGTGGAATCTGTTTTTGGTAATCCAAAGGATATATCATTCAAACTGTATAAATTTCATAACTTATTCATTTTGAATAAAGTAAGTGGAGCTAAAACCTGAATGAAAATGCATCTATTTGAGGAAATTAGATGTTGCTGTATTTGAATATTCTTAGGATGATGTCTATTTTGTTGTTTGTGTCGAAGCATATTACAAGTGAGTTGCAATCGTTGTATAGTCTACTACGTTGAGAATATTGCACACACTTTCCTCTCTCAATGAAATACTGTTGGGAAGGGTTTGACTTGTTATGGCTGCTTATGTTTAAATGAGGTGCATTATTTACTCTCTTTGGCCTTTATCTTCTTGTGTGTGTTGTCTCATAGATAATAGATATCATCAATGATGACATATTTTTAGATTATAAATGTAAATGGAAAAATTCTACAAAATAGTGGTTATTCTATTCAAAGTATGTAGTGCACCGGATTTGTAAAATTTTTATTGGACAAATGTCGCGATCCAGAGAAGGCCAAAGTCAGAAGAGTTAATCAGAGACTAATGAGAACATCAAACCAAGGAGGTTTCAACGATGGATTTGCTTAATATTCGTATGGTTTGATGCTTTGATATGTCTCCTATTGATCCTGTGCAAACCCAAAATTGGCATTGCCCTCGACCTATCCCAAGCTCAACTACACCTTGTTTTTGATAAAATATATCCATCAGCTGCATTGTGTATAGACAATGTTCATTATTCAGGAGGCTATCATCTGTGCTAAGTATGTTTTTCTTTAACATGATTATGAATTTGCTTTCATGTTGATTTCTGATTTTCCTCCTCTAGGTTAATTGTAAATGGATATAGATCTTGAGCTGCCTTCCTACGAACAAGAAAGATCAGAGACCATTTCGAGAACAGTTTTCAGTAATGTTGTGAATGGGCTGGATGCTGACGAAGAAGACACAAGTTCTTCTGATACAAATGAGAATTTGGAGGAAGTTGTCAGATTAAAGGTAGATGCAGATGAAACTAATGCAAAATTCAAGTCAGGGACTTTATTTGAGCCGCAAAATGGTCAAATCTTTGAGTCGAAGGAGGATGCATATTCTTTCTACAGGGAGTATGCTGGTTCTATGGGATTTGGTATCACAATAAAAGCAAGTCGTCGCTCGAAAATCTCTGGAAATTTCATTGACATAAAAATCTCTTGTTCAAGATTTGGCAAAAAGCGAACATCCGAAACAACTGTGAACCCCAGACCGTGCATAAAGACAGACTGCAAGGCAGGAATGCACGTGAAGAAGAAGCAAGATGGAAAATGGTATATGTTTAGCTTTGTCAAGGAGCATAACCATGAAATTTGCGAAAATGATTTTTATTATGAAATTCGTGGAAGGAACAAAAAGTCTAGTTTTGTGATGCCTCAAAAGAAAGGTCTTCAGTTGGCATTAGACGATGGAGAGGTAAAAGAGATGCTCGAATATTTTATGTCGATGCAGGAGAAATATCTCAATTTCTTCTACGCTATAGATTTGGATGATGCAAAACATTTAAGAAGCGTGTTGTGGATCGATTCAAGAGCCAGGGATGACTATCGATATTTTGGTGATGTGGTTGTTTTCGATACATATTATATAAGAAGCAAATATAAAATACCATTTGTTCCAATTGTTGGCGTTAATAATCATTTCCAGCATATTTTGCTTGGATGTGCATTGATTGGCGAGGTGACTACGACTGTTCTGACTTGGTTGATGCGGACCTGGCTTAAAGCAATTGGTGGGAAAGCTCCAATGGTGGTCATTACTGATCAAGATAACTCTTTGAGAGAAGCTGTTGCAGATGTGTTTCCCAATTCACGTCATTATTTTTGTTTGTGGCATATATTGGAAAGGATAGGTGAAAAAGTAATAGCGAATCAAAATGAAGAATTCATGGAGAAACTGAGTAAATGTATTTATCGAACTTGGACAGATGATGAGTTTGAAAAGAGATGGTGGAACATTGTCAATGAATTTGATCTGAGGGACGATGAATGGATCCAATCAGTGTATATAGATCGTAGAAAATGGGTGCCGACTTATATAGGACGATCTTTTCTAGCCGGAATGTCCACGACTGAGCGCTCTGGCAGTATAATCTCCTTCTTTGACAAGTATATATCTTGTGAATGTACATTTACAAAGTTTTTTGAGAAGTACAAGGAATTTACAGAAGAAAGATGCAATTTAGAATCTAATGCAGACTTTGAAACCCAGAATCTAAAGCCTTCTTTGAAATCTCTCTTGGGTTTTGAGAAACAAGCGTATACGGTTTATACAAGCACGATGTTTGGAAAAATCCAACGGGAGATATTGGGAGTGAGTTCTTGTCAATTTCGGAAGGGAAACGAACATGAAGCTTCACTAATTTATCAAGTCGATGATTTTGAAGAGCACCAAGATTTCTTGGTAGCTTGGAAAGAGGCAGAATTGGACATTTCTTGTTCATGTCGATCATTCGAATACAGGGGTTTCTTCTGTCGGCATGCTATCCTCGTGCTTCAAATGTCTGGCGTAAACACAATTCCACCAAAATATATTTTAAAGCGTTGGTCGAAGAACGCAAAAGTTGGGCAAACTGTGGCAAAATCATTGAATAAAGTTCCTCAACGGGTGGAGCGTTTCAATGATCTTTGTAAGCTAGCCATAAAGTTGAGTGAAGCCGGGTCTTTATCTCAAGAAGCTTATAATATTGCATTTCAGACGCTTGAAGAAGTGCTGAGAAAGTGTGCCAGCCTAAAAGGTTCTTTCGATGGCTCTATGAATCCCAACACTTTTTTCAGACATGGTTCGATTGGCGATGATGAAGATCGATATGTTAAAAGTACGTTTAAGTCGTCTAAAAGAAGGAAAACAAATAAAAAATCAAAGGTCAGTTAATAACTGATTTCTTGATTTCTGGTTAACCGAGGGTGGCTAAAGAACTTCTGTTATATTTTAGGGACTCTTTGAGTCAGAAGGACTACGTATTGGGCAAGACAGCTTGGTGGAGATGGTTGGTGTTATCCTCGCACATTTGATCAGATTTCATGATTAATATCTCTATGATTTGATCTTTCCTTAAAAAAATTTCATCAAAAATCATGAATCATGGGTTTATGTTTACAGGAGCAGTCGAATCGATCTCATGACATCGAAAACTGCTGTTATGTTCCTCGATCCAATGTACAAGGAATGGTAATACTTCTCTCTTTTGGTAATTGTTGTATTGTGATATTAATTAATGAATTAGTCTAAGCTTATCGTCTTTTCATTTCTCATAATATATTGCCGCATGATTAAATCAATTCAAATAATAAATAATTATTTAAATTTTTATTCATTAAATGCATTTGAATTGATCAAATCACACGGTTACAAGTTGAGAGGTATGATAAGAGAGTAACTCTAAAATTACTCTAAATTAATTAGCCTTTTAATGTATTAAAATAATGGCTTAGGAGTTGGGTTCAAGAACTTTTACCCTTGATGGTTTTTATGGATCTCAGCAAAGTAGAGCAGTAAGATATTATAGAATCTGTACCTAGTTTACCCAAACTAAACGATTACAATTATTAAAAAAATCTGTGGCCCTTGTACTGCAGGAAAAATCTATACCATTGTCTGCTTCTCGGGAGTTATTATATTCCGCAGCCATTGGGAGGTCCGGTATGTTACTTTTTTCTGTAAAATTTTCTATTGTAAAGGTCGGGATTTCTGTTTTCAACTGAGAAATTGTTAGATCTTCCTGTGGAATTATCAACCAGTAATCGGATCATCTTGGATTGTTCTTGGAGTACAACATTATGAACTGAAAACAGGTCTTGCTTATATTTCAGGGTCAGCTTAGTTTTAAGGGACTGAAAATGCTGGAATGTTTTGAAGCTGGAGAAAATATGCGGCAAATGGTGGTGGATTAGAATATTTTGTTTTGGAATAATTGGAAATGGATTTGATATGAGAATCTCTCTTTTACGTGCAGGATGGATCTGGGAGTTCTTCTCAGACTAAGTTTGACCCGATTTCGGGTAAAGTTCATGAGAAGCATCCAAGACTGTTTGTTAGAAGCAATTCTGGACGAGAACTAGGAGCTCGAAGGGGAAGATCCAGGTAAATTCAATCTTAGTGTTTGTTTGAAGTTTTCTAATTTAAAATTTAAGGTTTAATTTGTGTGTATCACGGTCGATCCAAAACCTTTGAGGATTTGATTTTCGAAAGTCTAGTGTATTCACGAGTGGTAAGTTGAATTTTTAAAATCCGAAGAGTTTAGTTGACTTACTCTAATTACATTCGTTCGATATCAGAAATGACCAGATTTTCTTTCAGCAGCCTGTTTAGTGTTTTCACTGCTGGGACGGGAATTATTCTAATTTGCTCAACTTTAATCTAAACTGATTCTCTCGAAAATTTTCTTTCTGCCTTGAAACCTTCTTATCGGTTTTGAAAACTGATTTGTTCTTCATTTTTTGAGTGTTTTGCTTGATGATAACTGATATGTTCTTCATTTTTGGGGTGTTTTTGTAGATGCATAATAAAACATAAAAAAAGGGATGGTTCGATCTTCGAAGAAAAGCGTATTTAATATCCAGACATAGAACAAAAGGACTTATAAATTGAATTCATTCTGCAGTTAACAGTTTAGAAGATCATCACTGAATTTCAGGATTTTTTATGGAGAAGATCACACTCTCTTATCTGATCATAACACGCAAATTCAATTTTCCATAGCTGCCATTCTTGGGGATAGCCTTGGAACTCTAAGAATTTCTGGTCTTTAAATGAAAAACAAAAACAAGTTTTGGGTTATTAGAATTAGCGTCGCTAAAACCATTTCTTCCTTCTTCTGCGCTATGAATATCTGTTATGAATAAAGGGTGCTGGTTTTTCTAGGTTTCCATTGCCTCTCCAATGGGTTTCTTCTACCTTCTTCCTGCTTTCGAGAGAAGCGTAAAGTCTCTGCCCAAATGGGAAATCCAGGGCTTTGCTAAGTCCAAGAACCTGGCATGCCTTACAGTTGACGCCGTAGCTAACAAGGAGCTTGCAAAGATTGAAAGCATTTCAAAGTTCCATTTGGACAGGTAGCGATAGAGTCTATGACCTGGTATTCTCAGTTGGAGATGCAAAAATGGCAGCCACTGGTCGTGATCATGGTTGAAGCTTTTGCAAGAAAGAATACTCTCAACTAGATGATTTCTAAAACACCATTTCTGCTTCCTTTTTGTCCCGGTTGGAGGCTTGATTTGGCCAAATGTAAGTCTTCTTGACCAAGTCAACCCCAACAAAAAATCTACGTCGACGGTTGGTTAAAAAAATTAGTAAAATGATTAAATCAATATTTATAATATAGTTGAGTTAGAGAATCCATTGGCAACTAACTCTAGGCTGTAGCTTGTGCTATAGTAAGTGCTACAACGTGAATAATGACAATGAGTTCAGAAATCGTTACGCACTGATAATTCTAAATCAAGATTTAGAATATAGTTTTTATATGTAATTATATAATTTCGAGACTAACATTGTCTGTGGGATAATTTCTTCCTTCACTCCATTTCCATTGCACGACAAGGACAATGGGTTCGGAAACCATTACGCACTGATTCCATTAATTACCTTTTGAGTTTATATGTTTAATTTAAAAAGATATTTAGACGATAAGTCAAACAACTCAAGTAATCCAATCAAAACTCCAATGAGTTTTAATGCAATTTTAGAAATCTTCTTGTTCACCATAAGCTCTTCTTCTTCTTCGATCTCCGCTTTCTCCCTTTGCGTTTTTCTCTCTGATTTCTCTGCTTTCATTTCGACCAGTTCCAATGTTCTGCAATAAACAATTCACATCACGTGACAATTAAAATCGAACATGTTCTTGCAAAATTTCATGTTTCACACACGTGCTGTTCAAATGATTCTACACTGTAATACATTTCTACAGCACAAAGTATCTAAATTTTATTACTTAAATTTATGCAATCTCTCAAGTTTAGAGATTATTATTAAATCTTTTTGTAGTTGCCAAATGCATGGTCGTTCTTCGCCCATTATCCAATGAGAAATATTTTGGAACATATCGTTGATTCAGAAAATCACACAAATAATAATTGGAGTTTCAGTCCAACAAGGAATGAACATGCTCAACATAAATTTGTCTACATTCTTCCATGTTTGATTCCTCTCTTAGATGTTTTTTCCAAATTAATTTCAACATAAAATTTAAATGTGCCATGTTTATACCAATATAAATGTGATGGTCGGCTTTTCTCGGCTGAACCCAAATTTAGGCCTCAATCTAGATTGTTTGCTTTGTCCCAATCATGCAATAGACCGACTTAAGATGCTTTTTGTCCGTTCATATTTATTTACGTGACTTAAAATTGTGTCAAATGTCCGCAATCTAGATTTTTCTAAGAATAATATTATGTTTTTCTTATTCTATTTTCTCGAGATATTTAATGATACATAAAAAATGATTTAAGTGATTAATTTAACAGAAACATAATTATAATGTAATTTATTTATTTATTTAATTAATTACACTATAATTATATTGATTGTGTTTCGACATGTGGCCAACTATTTTCAGAGAGTAAAACAAAATAATAAATATTATTCTATTATGCTAACGTATTCAAATATTTAATAAAATGCAAGCCATTGATTGAAGTAGTGTAATATTAAATTAAGCGAAACTAATATTTCTCGAAAGAAATTAAGCGCAATCGGAGCATCTTTCCCGGCCAAATTGCGACAAATAACATCAAGTGTAACATCAAGCGTAACATCATGTGCAACATCAAGTGTAACATCAAGTGTCACATCAAGTGTAACTGGAGCAGACTTTAAGAAATTTTAAAATGTGCACGAACTCATCATTTTTGGAAATTATGTTGGTCAAAAACGTGGGATTTGAACTTTCTGTGGCTTTGAATTTCTTCTTTCTCTCTCGTCGTTTTTTAGGTGTTGAAAATTCTCAATTCACCTTCATTCTTTGTTTTTGTTTGATTCTCTCTCTCTAAAAATTGCAATTAGGTCCAATTTTGTCCACCTCTATTGCAAATTGAGTGTCTCCTATTTATGCGGTCGGTTCGGTTCAAATTTCAAATCAGTTCGTCACCAAAACTTGATTCAGAAATATTTGGCCGAGTTTGGATAAATGCAAACAATAGAATAAGACTATTGTTTTGTCTAGTGATTATGGACACTATTTAATTGTCATTTGTCACGTTAATTCCAACTTATATGTGCCTTTTCCACTCTTACTAGTTTAACAACTTTAAAAATAAAATTATATTTGAAGTAATTGACAAAAAGAGCAACTACAGTTCATGACTGTATAAAAATAATTCCTCATTCGAACATTTGGTACGATTTTATGTCTGACTTCGGCATATAGGTCGGGGGATCCTGCAACAGAAAATCTTAGCTAAAACTATTGTCTCAAAGGGTGAGAACAATTTTTTTAAATTATTTTAAATTAGTTGAAAAAGAGTAAAAATCAAATTGGATCTTGACTTTTGGGTCAGCAGGCAAATTGAAGCTTTTACCTTGGAAACAAAATCTAGTCCTTTGAGGACGTCTGCCCAAAGGTGAAGCATCTTTTCATTGTGACGGTGTATTTTTTATAAAGGGAAAAAATTAATTTTGGGCTTCATTCCCAGATGCATGATGCGTCCAAGTGAGAGATGACAATTTTTTTTAATTTTTTGTTTTTAATAAATTTGATTAATTAAATCTTATTGGAATGACTTGAAATTTTTTACAACACATTTGCAACAATAAAAGACACTAATCTAGAATTTTTTAGGTTTTTCGACAACTAGACGATTTATGATAATATTTTTCATACATAAACAAAACAAATTTGTTAAACTTACATACGGTAATAAAAATTCTTAAAAATTTTATCACACACTTACAACATTTTAAGAAAATATGACACAAATTTTTATGAATGTTTAAGAATGATACAATTTACTATAATTTGTTTACTACATAAAAAAAAAGATTTTGTAAAAATTACGTATATCAATAAAAAATCACGATATTTTTTAGAATATTGTCTTACAATGCTTTAAGTATGTGATATAATTTTCAAGAATTTTTATTACCGTATGTAATTTTAACAATTTTTTTTTATTTTATAATGAAAAAATTATAGTAAATCATACAGTTCTTCAAGAATAGTGTCTTTTATTGTTGTAAATGTGCGGTAAAAATTTTAAATTCCAATAAAATTTAATTAGTCTAATTTATTAATAACAAAAAATTAAAAAAAAAATTCGTTGTCCCTCACACGGACGCATCATGCGTCCGAGGATGCATCTAGGAAGTCTAAAATTTATTTTTCTAAAACTCAGATCCGATTTGACCTATTTACCTGAAATTTATACCCAAAATTAGTTTTTTTTCTTTTATAGTTATCAATGTTTTTTTTAATTTTTTTAGATAAAATCATTGAAATAACTCTAAAATTTTATCACATTTGCAGTATTATAATTGGAGACTCTAGAAAGCTGAGGGAATTTTCAATATTTGAATAATTCATTATCACTTATTGATTGTGAAAATTAAATAATTAATTAAAAATATGTATATCATTTATAATATATTTGCTGAACTCTTCAACTATTGCTCTTTAAATTTGCAAAATTATTTGGAAAAAAGTATAAATCAAAATCAATTATGAGGATTTTGTCTTTAAATTTTCACAATTGTTTTATTTTTTGCAATTGAAAAATGATAGTAACTCTATAGATATTGGAACTTACAAGAATATAATCTAAAAACATCATGAATATGTTATGATAATTTTAAGTCATTTCGATAATTTAAAAAAAAAATTAAAAAAATTGCTAACTTTTTAAGATAGTTGTCGTTCTTAAATTTTTTGTATTCAAAGGCAAAATCCCTCGTTCCTAGGGCCCTCATACCCTGACCCGACAGTTTGTGAGTGAGTTAAATCACGGTGACTCAGCGACCCAGAAATAAAAAGTCTTTACCTGTATCCCAAGAAGCTACCCCAACATTGGGGGTAACAACTCTCACACTAGGAGAGCGCAGACATCGAACGTATGCTCTTGTATTCAATCTAACATTTCTAAGCTAACTGAATTATGTCTGTGCGGACATCCTCCTTGAATTTCCAAGAACGAGAGAATGCTTCGAGAAAGAAACCAAGCATTTTTCCAGAAACCAGAAACCATTTCCCACGGCAGCCTCACGCGTGCCTATCACGCGCCACCTACCTCTCCTCAAATTTCCTTCCATGTCCAAATCACCGGTCAGTTTTGTCGAGGAATGTCTCAGCTTCGACCCCATGGGTGTGGACTATTTCTTAGGTATTTTGATTTATGTATTTTTCACATTTCCGCTTTCAAAATACTGGCTCGAATCACGGGTATGACTCGACCAGAATGAATGATTTAATTCAAGATATTCATCGTTATAAATAGTAAATAGTTCGAATAACATATTATTCACATCGAAATGGACCGAAAAAATGTAAAATTTAATTATACATTACGTGACTAGGTGATGAATTTAGCTGAGGAAGTTTCGTGTTGCTATGGAGCAAGCAAGTTTCAAATTGGATCTCAATTCATGTATTGACTAATACAACTACTAATCAATTAATTAATAATAGCTTATATTATTATTAAAATAAACATAATAAATTAAATTTATACATTATGTAGCACAACTTAACCTCAGTTGTAAATCGGCCGACCAGTTTAACTTGTTGCTTTCGAGAAGGCTCAATCAAACTATTATTCTTCCAACTCGCGTGGTTTGAATTTTGGGTTAAATATTTGAATTTTAATGCTAAAGAAAAATTAAATATTTTCTTTTAATTTCACGGACAATTACGTGTTACTCGTTAATTAGTGAATATCATTAGTGTACAAATTAATGGTGTAGAATTAGAGGGTAAATCTAACTTGTTCTTGAAATTTTATAATTATCGTTTAAGTCTTTGTAAACAAAGATTACTAAATTAAAATATAATAAAGTTATCTTTTTGCTACCGTTTATTGAATTGAACAATTATTCATGATTGATTAAGATGTGATTAGCATTTGTCACATGATATTATTATTTATTATTTGCCTAATATATATATTTAATCAAAGATAAGCAATTTAACATCATATAATGATGTTGATTTGTATGCATCATTATAAATCTGAAAGCTAAAACTCGTTGTAATATTTTTTCATTATTAATTGTAAATAATACCATAATAATTTTGTTCTATCTCTAAAGTTAGACATTTTAAATAATTAACTCAAGTAAATTACACAGTGAAATTAATTAATAACTGATGAATAATAGTATCATATTGGTATTGAACTCTGAATTCTCTCCTTTTTTTTTCAAATATTATAAATATGAATTATGCGATTAAAATAAAAAAAATACATCTCAATATTTAGTAAAACTCAATTAAATAATTTATAAATTTAGCATGAATAATTTGTCTAAAAATAATAATTAAAATATTCCCTTGTTTTGTCAAGGTGCATGCATAAATACCAGATGTTTGGTCTCTACTTTCTCCTCTATTTCCCCACCAGCCAATTACAGTAGGAGACGTCTCTCCATAGCCAACCCCTGCTGCAAATCCTGTTCTTCATGTTTCCAAACCATGTCTAACCCTAACGATTGGCTTCAGGTTTACCACCAAAACCTTCGCCCTTCTGCAAACTCAGCGCCTCCTTTCGCCGGAGTGTCTCCCTTTCTTCCTCCTTCCGACGCCACCGCCGCCGGAGCCATTTCTGAAACCTCCGTCAGCCAGCCCGCCTCCGCCCACCTCGTCCCCGACCATGGGCGAGTCGCCAAGCCAGTCCGGAGGCGGTCCAGAACTTCTCGGAAAACTCCGACCACTCTTCTCAACACGGACACCTCCAACTTCCGAGCCATGGTCCAGCAATTCACTGGCGGACCCAGCGCACCCTTTGCTTTGTCCTCGACCCCTGGCCAGCCGAATTTGAGCTTTGGGTTCGCGCAGGCTCGCCAGCCGGTTAACCCTCGTCCGATCATGGTTCCGCAGGATTTCCAAACCCCGGTTCCACAGAATCTGTTCCATCCTCAGAATCATCAACAGTTGATGTTTACGTTGAACAGCGATAATCAGAGCAATTCTTCAGTCGGCTTGTACGGTTTTCCACCGTCGATGGGGGGGTTCAGAGCTTCCTTTGACGGCTCTTCGCCGGAATCTGGGAACGATGGGCGGGGGAATAACTTCATTCGTTGAGTTAGGTGGAAAAAGAGAAGGTGGAGAAGTTAGGTACTGACTTTTCTCTGCCAAGAATTTCTGTTTCCACCATTGTAAATATGCGGACGGCTCTGATTACACTTACCACGAATCCTTTTTTTCGCTGAATTTCACTTTCGTTATATATATTGTGCACTAATTATCGTGATTTTCTTCCTAATTTATACTTCATATGTGTGGGAAAAAGAACGTAGCTTCAGTATCGAGCATCATTGTGGTTCGAACAAAGTGCTTATTTCCGCTCAGTTTAGCATACTCGGTACATAGTGGCTCGAGGGAAATTGTCGATTTCGTCTCGATTTAGTCTCTTGTTATTTTGCCATAAATCATGGATATCTTAGTGTAGCCCGTCAAGATTCAAGAAATGTTAAAGTGCAGTTTGGTTCGATCGGTCTCCCATATTTGACCAAGTTATACTGTACCCACCCTTGAGTCAAAGGATGATCAAGTATTTACATGTAATCAAGTTCTTTCTTCACGTTGTTCATATTGAGAACACGTTCTTTCGAGAAAATAGATCTAAAACCCTAATTAATTTACGTCTATAAAGCATGTTTTCGTCAAAAATTCAAAATATTACAATTCGAAAAAGCGTTTATAAATTCACATCAATAACAAAAGTCAACAGTTTTAATTGTATGAAATGGAATGAGGAAGTCAAATAGATCGATGAATACTTTTAATTATATCAATTAATACTTTAAATTATAAAAAACCTCGTGTTTTTAATTATATCAATTAATACTTTAAATTATAAAAATATTTTCAATTAATACCTATAATTGGAAGATCTTATGAGGGACACTCAGTCATTCAGATGTTGAATTTCGTTAACTGTGCATCTTTTTACAATTTGATTTCTTAGTTCTTTCATTTGCACTCTCATTTGGATCGTCCAAATAGAAAGTGATAGAGTAATCGTAGAAAAATCAAAACTAAATTGTAATAAGATAGCAATTAATTTAAATTGGATGCAAGATTGTCTTTGATAATAGTTTGAATTTTCAAGTATCAAATTATACATTTAAAATTTTAAATGGAAGGAAATTAAGAATACATTAGAATTAGATCATGACATTAACGTTGACTAAGTCAATGCTCAAATCTTGATCCATAATAATGTCGACACCCAGATGACATTTTGTCATTCATGGATCAAAACTCCACTCAGATTTCTAAATAGAAACCTCAACNAATAGAAACCCAACTAAAACCTTAATTTTCTCAAACTCTAGCCAATTAAAAGCTGACAACGCATTAACTCCTTCTCGTCCTGTTTGACCATCTTTGCGGATGGAATCATGATGAGCATTGCGTTTTGAGATTAAAATATTATTGATAACTGACTAATCTACCCTTCGTTCCAGGATGGGTAGATGAATCCACGTTGCCTTCTTTTCGTCCCTTTTTGGTCATTTCATTCATGGTCTTCTCTCCGCTTGTCTGTTGCAGTATGAAGCTGCGTGCGTTTACGTTTGAAAACAGTGGTTGAAGATGAGATCACGAAATGAAACTTCGATTTTTTAGTCGCCGTCGAAATTCTCTAAATACCCACCCTTGGATCTTGATTTGTGCGCTATATTTTCCTTGTCTTAAAAAGTATTCTTTTTTTCTGGGAGGGTTTTTCCGCCATGAACGGATTAGATCGAGCTTTTCTCCCCACCATCTGCCCACTTATCGTTCTAATTCCGACGATAGTTAAAGGGGAGTATACCTGCGATAGCCCCCATTCTCGTAGCTGATGCAATCAGAGTTACGATTCCGATTCTCGGTAAGACCATTTCCGCTTTACGGCCGGAGAAGAACATCTTCTTCATAATCAAAGCCTTTGGCGCCGGAGTCATCTTAGCGACGGGGTTTATTCACGTTCTTCCCGATGCTTTCGAAAACCTTCTTCTCCCTGTTTGAGCGAGGATCCATGGGGGAATTTTCCCTTCACTGGCTTCGTAGAAATGATGTCGGCTATAGGAACTCTAATGGTGAACGCTTATGCTACATCTTACTTTGGAAAATCCAGGCTCAGCAAGGCATTGGCTGACGAAGAGCGCGATGGAGATACGAATGGTTTTCATACGCATGCAACTCACGGTATCATTCCGGTGAAACGGAGCTTCGCCGGCACCGAGTTATTTCACAGGTCTCTCTCTCTCTCTCGATAGATCATAGTCTAAAATGTTTCATAATTTGATCTTTTGAAATGGGTTTAGGTACTGGAGTTGGGAATCGTTGTTCAGTCAGGGATGATCGGAATACCGCTCGGAGCCTCAGAAAGTCCGGCGACGATCAAACATCTGGTGGCTGCTGCCAAGCCCCCAAGGAGGGGTGGGCAGAAACGCCAGGTTATATAACCAAACTCACTTTGGCAGACTCGTAAATTCAACCCAAAGGCTATTAAAATTGCAGAAATTCTTTATCAAAATATCTCGAGTCTATCCATCCAAAATGTTCTAAGTCATAGCATAAATAAATCATTATACAACCAAATCGAAAGAAATATTATACAAGTATATTCACTCACAATCCTTACAAATTTCAACAAATGAGAAAATAAAGAAATTCTTCGAAGAAATTCTTCGAAGAAATCTCCATCTGTTCCAAAATCGACTGCTAACCTGGTATAAAAAAATATTGTCGATTTTTGTGAGTAACAAACTCGTAAGTTACCTACATTTAATGCATTTCGGTTAAAAATTAGATTTTAACTCTTTTTCCATAAATCTTAATCTATTCTATATGATGCATGCATTTTGAAACTCAATCAAAACCATACATATTTCGCCATTTCAAATCCCGGCTCCACGAGCCCAATAAAAACAAATTCATTCTCCTTGGGAAAAACTCGACTCATCGTACCCCTGTGAGGTATTCAGAAAACATGTCACGTACGTAGGTGACTATACTACAAAATACTCTCACAACCATGTAAAACATTTAGTACAAGTGAAAAAAGAGTGTCACACAAGGATCACCCCGACACACAACAGAAAGATGAGCTAGAAAGCTCACCATCTCATGAGTCAGAAAGAAACCTAGTGCCGTCTCTCTCTAGGTACCAACCTCAACCACCCCGGATCTAACCCAATGTCAATCAGGAACTCAACCGTTAGCTACCCGAGTCAAACCACAACATCACACAGCTAGTTGGGAACCAAGGGCAATTTGCTAAGATAGTTCTTATCCCGGTCATCGTACCCTGTACGCATGCAATATCTCTGGCCAGGTTTAGGGGTATCAGGGCACCCCAGGGAACGTAAAATTACCGCCCCATCACCCATCCATATCACATCATGTGATATGACACATGTCCGCCACAACAACTCCGAACGGAAGGGGCCACGCCTGACCTTGACCGAACGAATGAAGTCGATCGCATTCAAACAAAATTCACATTTTATAAAACCAAATCCAGTTTTTATAAACATGGAAATCTAACCAATCAATATATATCCTATCCATATAGGCAACCCAGCAAATCAAGGAAAAATATCAATCATTTAAATCAAACCAACCAGTAAAAGCAAACAATAGCAATTCATGCCCTATCTGGAATTCAAAGCATAAGCAGTTTAAATCATTTAAATTAAACTACATATTAATACTTTAAAACCGACGTGTTGGCGACCAGGCCCCGTCATTTTAGGTGTCAACCACCAAAATATGGTTATTATCAATTTTAAACCATGCATCTAGGTTTAATGCAGAAAATATAAATAACTTACATTTTCTAACAGGTGCTTTCCCCTTTTTAATCCTTTTCTCCCGCTCCGAACTCGGTTCAATGTCGTTAAACACCTCTGTAATATCACATATACAGTGTATAAGAGAAGAGAAACAAAAATCTAACGAAAAGTCAGAAAAATGAGCCAAAGCAGCCCCCGAACCCGCAGGTCCAGTTTGGCAGAACCGGTTCGGGTTGAACTGGTCCAGCCAGACCTACTACAAAAATTGTTCTCACGTCGTCGCAGATGTTTTGGCGGTTGAATCTCGTTGAACGGAGTCAGTTCGTCGGACGACGTCTCTCCCTCTCTCTCTCGGTCTGCGTCGGCTTCGGGGAAGAAGAAGATGATTTTCTTCTTCTTCTTCTTATCTTTTTAATAAATATAATATAATATTATTAAAACATAATATTTATTTCGTGTAATGTTTCGAATTTTCGTCTGATTCCCGTCGTTCTACTAAAAATCTCAATACAATTATGTGTCAAGTGATTTCGTAAAATCAGCTTTTACGTCACATTCGAAAATCGTAGCTCGATTTTGTCTTGAGATATGTCAATTTAATTAGTTTGACCAAGTCGTCGCACGTGGCATATACGACCAATTTACGTTCCGTATACGAAAATTGATTAGTCAAACTTCGCGAAAAATTTTCCTTGAAATTCGAGATTTAAAATTTCGGGTCTTTACATCATAACCCTCTCAAAATAATTTCGTCCCGAAATTCAATACAAACTTAATAAAAAGATGTAAATAAATGAGAGTACTTTTCCATTATATCAGACTCAAGTTCCCAAGTTGCCTCGTTTTCTGCGTGGTTCTGCCACAATACACAAACCACGCGAACTTCTTTTCTTCGTATCACACGAACTTCCCGATCAATGATCTGTTCAGGCTCTTCTTCATACGTCACGTCCTCCTCGATAGGTACGTCAGTCCAAGGGACTACGTGTGAAGGGTCTGAAACGCATTTTCTCAGCATAGAGATGTGAAAGACATTGTCCACATATTTAAGCTGGGCAGAAAGTTCAAGCTTGTAAGCTATTGCGCCCACTCGTTTAATAATAGGGAAGAGGCCAATGTCCCTCGGAGCCAATTTACCCTTTACTCCAAATCGACTAATCTCACGCCTTGGCCAAACTTTCAAATATACATAATCTCCTACATCAAACTCCACCTCACGACGCTTAAGGTCTGCATATCTTTTCAGTCGGCTTTGCACTGTGACCAGCCTCTTACGTATAAGTTTTACTTGCTCGTTCATCTCACGAACCAGGTCAAAGCCCAAAGAAATTATGTCTTCAGTCTCAGCCCAACAAAGTAGAGTTCGACAAGGTCTTCCATATAATGCTTCATATGGAGCAACTTCGATGCTGGCCTAGAAGCTGTTATTGTAGACAAATTCGACAAAAGGGTAAATTAGTAACCCAACTGCCTGAGGGTTCATGCTCAAAGCATCAGCAATAGCGTATACTTCATCCAACATCGCTGTCTTACATTTAAATCTTTCTTGAGAGAAAAGATACTTCAGAGTCTTGTGATTTGAGAAGATTTGGAATCTAGCTCTATATAGGTAGATCCTCCATATCTTCAATGCAAAAATGATGGCGGCTAATTCCAGATCATGGGTAGGATAATTCTTTTCATGTGACTTTAGTTGCCTTGAAGCATACGCCACCACACAACCATTCTGTATCAGCACACCACCCAATCCAACTCCTAAAGCATCTGTGTACACCACATAAGGTGTCTTATTATCAGAAATTGTCAGAATTAGTGTACTAGTAAGACTATTCTTCAACTCTTCAAATGCACTCTGACAAGCATCATCTCACTCGAATTTAACACACAGTTTTGTTATCGGTGCAGCTATTATCGAGAAACCCTTCACGAATTGTAGGTAATAGCCAGCAAGACCCAAAAAGCTTCTAATTTCTAATACATTTTTTGGAGGCTCCCACTTTGTCACTGCCTTAATCTTCGAAAGATCTACTGAGATTCCTTCCCGTGATATCACGTGCCTAAGAAATTTTACCTCGAACATCCAAAATTCGCACTTACTCAGCTTGGCATACAAACTATTTTCTTTCAAGGTTTGAAGCACAATTCGAAGATGCTCATTGTGCTCACCCCGAGATCTTGAGTACACCAAGATATCGTCGATAAAAACCACTACAAAGTGATCAAGATAGGGTCTAAATACCATGTTCATCATATCCATAAATACCGCGGGTGCATTTGTTAGGCTAAAAGGTAATACTCTAAACTCAAAATATCCATACCTTGACCTAAACGCAGTTTTGAAAATATCTTCCTCGCGTATTTTCACCTGGTAGTAACCGGATCTCAAGTCAATCTTGGAGAAATATCGAGATCCTCCCAACTGGTCGAATAAATCATCGATTCTTGGTAGCGGATATTTATTCTTTATCGTCATTTGGCTGAAAACTTATGGTCATATATAACTACGCACACTGAACGACATATAGATGAAAACCCACCACATATTCCCAGTGGTGTACAGAGTTCTAGTGAAGACTGCATAACCGAAGTCTCCAACCCGAGTGTCAACACAAAAAGTTCAGAGATAAATGATAACGTAGAGCCCGTATCAAATAAAGCATGAACAAATGAATGGTAGAGAAGAATCGTACCATCGACGACATCTCGGCCAGGTAGGTCAAAAGACTTTGTATCGGCTGCCATTGCATAAGTCTGTGTAGTCTCCCTCACTGGAGCTCTACCCCGGCCACAACCACCTCTGACAGAACTCTGGCTATCACTCCCAGCATGCTGTGTCGGAGCTCTCTGTGAAGGGTTTTGATTGGACCTGTAACTCTG
This sequence comes from Begonia fuchsioides, assembly GCA_003255005.1. Lineage (NCBI taxonomy): Eukaryota > Viridiplantae > Streptophyta > Magnoliopsida > Cucurbitales > Begoniaceae > Begonia > Begonia fuchsioides. The sequence continues at coordinate 71,334 of QAOC01022724.1, read as the reverse complement.
CTGTCTCGAATGAGGACTCTGAATATCTGGACCAGTCGACTGTGACTGCCTAGATGACGGGCCAAAAAATCCCCTGGAACGCCCTGACTGTCCAGCACCCCTTTGAGGGGCAGAGAAATCTCGGCAGGGTTGCTGCTGGCGCTGTGGATTCTGGGGGCAATCAATTTTCTTGTGTCCGATATCCCCACAAATATAACACCCATACGGGTTGTATCGACCACTGCCAGACGAGCTGCTACTAGCACTCGTAGGTCGACCCCCACTAGAACTCTGCATCAGTGCTTTTCCTTGGTTTTTCCTAGTAATTTTTCTTTCATCACGGTGCACCGTCTGCTCCTGATAAAATCTCTGTGTCTCATTGAACGCCTGCTCCATGCGTCGAGAGGCATCCACCGCTTCTTGGAGGGTTTCATACCTGATCAATGCCACTGCTTGTCTCAATGTCGGCCTCAGACCAGCTTGGAACTTGCAAAGTAGCTCATACTCACAAGCTCCATCAGAATAGGGCATCAGCTCGAAGAAGCGGTCGTAGTACTCATTGACAGTTGACGTTCCCTGTTTCAGATTTGTGAATGTCTGTAGCTGGGCATCCCGGTAGCTGTCACTGAAGAACTGGTTCTGAAAGATATTAATGAACTCTCTCCAGTCCATTGACTCAACATTGGCAGAAGACGCAAGCACTGACTTCCACCAGTTGTATGCACTCTTTTCCAAGAAATGAGTAGCAATGGAAATCTTGAATACGTCTGGGACCCGAAGGGACCTGAAATTTCGCTCCATTCGGTCCAGCCACTCTTCAGCCATTCCCGCATTTGATCCTCCCAAAAATGCCGGTGGTTTCAATTGTATCATCCACTGAAAGTACGTCATGTACTCGTTTATTGAGGGCTGAGGTGTACCCGTGCTAGAAATATTTTGCATCCTCTCGGTAACATCCTCAGTGGGGTTTGGGTTTCCCTGTAACTGAGTGTTCCGTGAAGTCCTTCGTGGAGGCATGATTTTCTGCAAACATGTCAAAAATTATTTCTTCACCCACAAACCTTTCAATTAGTCGTATTGATTTACCATGCTATGTAACAAATTGGATGAGACCGACTCTGATACCATAAATTTCTGTCACGCCCCGAAGGAGGGGCTGGCAGAAACGCCAGGTCAGATAACCAAATTCACCTTGGGAGACTCGAAAATTCGACCCAAAAGCTATTAAATTGTAGAAATTCTTTACCAAAATACCACGAATCTATCCATCCAAAGTGTTCTAAGTCATAACATAAATAAATCATTATACAACTAAATAAAAAAAAACATTATTCAAATATGTTCACTCACAATTCTTACCAATTTCAACAAAAGAGAAAATAAAGAGATTCTTCCAAGAAATCTCCACTAGTTCCAAAATCGACTACTAGCCTAGAATAAAAAAATATTGTAAATTTTTGTGAGTGACAAACTCGTAAGTTGCATACATTTAATGCATTCCGGTTAAAACTTAGATTTTAACTCTTTTTTCATAAATCGTGATCTATTCTATATGATGCATGTTTTTTGAAACTCAATCAAAACCATGCATATTTTGTCATTTCAAATCCCGGCTCCACGAGCCAAATAAAAACAAAATATGGTTATTATTAATTTTCGGTGTCAACCACCATAATATGATTATTATCAATTTTAAACTATGCATCTACGTTTAACGTAAAAAATATAAATAACTTACATTTCTTGACGTTCTCCTTTTTAATTTTTTTCTCTCACTCGAGACTCTGTTTAATGTCGTTAAACTTCTTTGTAATATCTCATATACAGTGTATAAAAGAAGAAACAAAAATCAAGCAAAAAGACGGAAAAAACAGGCCAAAACAGCCCCCGAACCCGCGGTCCGGTTCGGGTTGAACCGGTCAGCTTTGAGGGTCAATGCTGACGGTCAACTCGCGACCGGGTCGGTCTGACCGCCCAGGTCAAGTTGACCCGGCGGGCGCTGACCCGCGTGCCCGCCCTCCCTTGCCGGCGACGTTTTTCGTGGCCGGCGACTCCTCTAACTTCTGTTCTCGACGAAATTTACACTAAAATACTCGTATCGACGAGGCAAATTCAACGGTACCAAGAATCATGAGAAAAACTAAAATTTGAAAACTAGAAATGAAAACCTCAAACTCTCAGTTTTTCTCCGATTTCTCACAAAATACGAACTTACCTTCTAAACTTCTTTAGAAATATTTCTCCTCTCGTCGTCGCAGACGTTTTTGCGCTTGAATCTCGTCAAACGGAGTCAGTTCGCCGGACGGCGTCTCTCACTCTCTCTCTCGGTCGGCGTCGTTTTTCGGGGAAGAAGAAGATGATTTTCTTCTTCTTCTCCTCTTTTTAATAAATATAATATAATTAATAATATTATATTATTAAAATAATATAATATTATTAAAATATAATATGTATTTCGTGTGACTTTCGAATTTTTGTCTGATTACCGTCGTTCTACTAAAAATCTCAATACGATTATGTGTTCACTGATTTCGTAAAATTAGCTTTTACGTCACATTAAAAAATTGTAGCTCGATTTCGTCACGAGATATGTCAATTTAATTAGTTTGACCAAGTTGTCGCACGTGACATATACGACAAATTAACGTTACGTATACGAAAATTAATTAGTTAAACTTCGCGAAAAACTTTACTTGAAATTTGAGATTTAAAATTTCGGATCCTTACAGCTGCTCTCACCTTCCACCAGTTTTTCGAGGGCACGGGGCTTTAATCTATCGTTCCAACCCAAAAGCTTGATCTATTTTTTTTTCATTTTTTGTATGTTTTTTAGATTTTATCATTCATAAAATCGACCACAATACATCGGTTTTTTAGTTATTAATCAACACAAGAATCTGGTGTGTCAAAGACTCGGACATCTACAACATATTATTACTTTCAAAAAGAAGGATAAACATCAAATTTGGACTTAAAAGTTTCAAATAAATAAGTCAACTACATGTTGACTTTCTAACCGCTTAAGTTGAATCCTCCGCTGGATATGTCGGATTTCTGCGACATGCTTAGCCAAAAAGTCAAATTTTTCTGCCCAAAAAGTCAATTTTGTTTTTCAATTTATAACATTTACAACATTTTATCGAATATTTTGTTATTTATACATTTTATCAGTGTATAACTATCTATCTTCTCCTTGTTTTATGTGGACGGGAAAAATTTAAGAGCAAAGTCATAGCGATAATTGGATAGGAATATCGAACATTTTCGACGAAAATAGCCTAAAGGCGTTGATAGTGGAAGGGATATTCAGTGCAGCCTCAGCAGGAATTCTAATCTAAATGGCTTTGGTTGATCTTGTTGCAGCTGATTTCATGAACCCTAGAATGATGTCTAATGCGAAGCTTCAATTCGGGGCTAATCTATCCCTCCTCTAATCTAATTCGCTGGTTGTATGTCACTTTTGGCCAAATGGGCATTGCCCCTTTATTGTTTAGTTCGAGTATTTTTGTTTATTAATCGAATTTTGGCCAACCATCATCGTACACGACTCGTGCAAAATAAGTTGAATGAGACGTGTTAACATATCACGATGCAAATATAAGTTGGTGTAGGGAGAACCGAACTAAACCTCTAGCTTGAGTGTTGGCTCAGTTTGATCTTTTTTTTTTTTTAAATTTATTTTGGGTAGGTTTTTATTTTAAAATTCAAGTTTTGATTAACTTTTAGTGTTTTGAGAGTGAACCCGAAAAACAAACCGCTATTCCGATATTTAATACCAATATAAAAAAATTAATTAAAAAAAAAAGAATGGATTCATTTCAGATCAACTCCAAAAACAACTCAAATCGATGTGTGCTCGAACAAAGATATAAGCACTTCATTTAAAAATCGTATAGTTTGACTATACGCATACAATTCCCACCACGACATAAAACAATTCCTAATTCTTTGTCATGGCACGGCAAAGCGAATTTGATAGAAATCGAAAACGGAAAGAGAAAATGGACAAAAAGATTTAAAATACAAGTTGGGACTTCATGAAACTAACCTTTACCAAGATGAATTGTCATGGTCTCTGAATTGAAATATTTTTCTGGGTATTATCGTGCTTGTCCCCAATAAAGTTCTTTTGGTATCCACAGGTTTTGGCTGAATAACTAAGTTGAAATCTTGTTCAACTTTTCAAATATCTGTTTTGAAATCCTTGTCGTTTTTTCATATCATTCAAACAAACGATCGTAGAAGGGATTATGGCAGTCATACTTCGATCGATGGCTACGATTCTCCGAAAAATTTAATGATCTCCACACGTAAAAGTTTCATTCATCTGATTCAAAAACCTCAGTGGCGTTGGAGTTCATACAAGGATCATACCCTTCAAGTTTCATCTCCTTAATCAAATCCTCCAACATGAAATATATCTGATTCGACTGAGAGTGGCTTCGATCCTTCGAAACAAATCGGTTCCTCGATCCGGCTATGTCAATCCAACTACACCCCAACTCCTTTGTCAACCCTCTGTTCTTCATTTCACTTCTCACTCTATCAACATCTTCCCAGCTCCTTTCTTCTGCATATATGTTCGAAAGCAAGACTCGGTACCCCGTCCTCTCGTTTTTTCCTTCCATTTCGAGTAGTCTATTTGCAACAATCTTTGCCAATTCAAACTCTCCATGAATCTTGCAAGCTCCAAGAAGTGACCCCCAAATTTCAGTCGTCTTACCTTCTTCGCCCAAGCTTTTGACAAAGTCATACGCTTCGAAAACTCTACCAACTCTCCCTAACATATCGGCTACACAACAATAGTGCTCGACCGTAGGCTGAATGTCATACACTTCTTTCATCGAATTGAAAATTTGAAGACCTTCATCAGCAAAACCTGAGTAACAACAAGCCGACAAGATTGCAACAAAGGTGATGGCATCTGGTTCAATGCCAGCTTCATGCATAGAGTGAAATAATAAGAGGGCACTCTCGCCCATCCCATGCTGGCCATAGCCCAAAATCATCGACGTATAAGTCACTAAATTTTTCTCAGGGATTAAACGAAAAACATTTTCAGCATGGGCAATAAAACCAGATTTCGAATACATGTCAATAAGAGCAGTTCCAACAAAGACGTTTTGCTCGAAAGAACATCGAATGGAGAATCCATGGAGTTGCTTACCCCAATCTATGCTTCCCATTGGACTGCACGAAGGAAGAATTGAAGCTAAAGTGACAGCATTTGGCATTACATTCTTCTGAAGCATTGCTCTAAGGACAAGAAATGCCTCTTCAACCAGTCCATTTTGGGCATACCCCGAAATCATTGCATTCCACGTAGCCTGATCTCTTTCCTGATCAGAGCTTTTCTCAAAAACATTCTTGGCTGCAGCAATTAAGTTCGACTTTGCATACATGTCGATCAGATAACTATCCATACCCTCAATTTGTAATCCTTGTCTGATCAGATAAGCATGACACTGCCTACCAATATCCAAATTTTTAAGGTTTGATGCGGCTGAAAGGAGAGAAGTCATGGTCACAGAGTCGATCGTGAAATGTTGCTTCTGGATCTCATATATAAGCATTAATGCTTCGTCATCGAACCCGTTTTGCACAAAGGCAGAGATAATGGTATTCCATGATACAATATCTCTTTCGATCATTCCGTGAAATATTTTGAACGATGTCTCGACTAAATTGCATCTAGAATACAAGACAATCAGAGCATTCGAAAGAAGAATGGGCAAAACACCCCAGCTTTTGATTACACAAGCATGAAGCTGCTCGGCCAAGACGATGTGTTGCAAATAAGAGACAGCTCCTAAAACTGAAAGAAAAGTCACTTCATCAAGAATAGCATCTTTCGACTCCATTGCTTGACGAAAAAGATAAATAGCTTCATAATGATAGTTGTTTTGAACAAGCCCACTAATCATAGTATTCCAAATCTCTGTGTTTTTCTCCAAACAATTGTCGAAAATTTTACGACCAAAATCAACGTGTCCAAGCTCAGAATACATAAATATTGCAGAGCTCACAACAAACAAGTCATTCGCATACTCGCTACCTAGTTTAGTTAGCATCCCATAAATAACATTAGCATTATCAAAGTCCCCCAAACTTGAAAATGCAGGAAAAACGTTAACAAAACTGACTGGGCTCGGTTTTATTCCCAGCATAATCATCTTCCTAAATTGCTTCACTGCTTTCAAATATCTCTCCGTCCTCACGTACCAAGCAAGAAGAGTATTCCAAGCAACTACTGTTCTCTTACGCATTATATCGAACACCTTGACTACTAAATCATTCTTCGAGTTATCTAAATTCAACAGAGAAAGGACTCTAGATTCCGGATAGCTCAAGCACACAGAATACATATTCAAAAGCGAATTATATACAATCCTACTGGGATTCGACTGGCACCTAAGAAAATGGCAGTGGACGGCTTTACCAACCTGGAGATTACGGGTATCGGCGCAGGCCTTGAGAGTGGAAGAGTAGGTGTAGGAATCGCATTTGACGAAGGGCGAAGAAGATTTCATTTGGGCGTAGAGCAAAAGGGCTTCGTCAGGCATGTTGTTGCAGACGAAACCGATGATTATGGTGTTCCAGAGAACGGTGGCGGGGCGAGGAATGGCGTCGAAAATTTGGCGGGCGAGAAGGGGCTGGCCTTCCTGGCAGAGCTTGCTGAGGCGAGATCGAAGGGTTGGGTTTTTGAGTTTGGGGACTAATGGATGGGGTGAGCATGGAGAAGGTGTGTAGTGGGGAAGAGAAGGAGAGGGGTTCGTAGGAAGGATTGGGAGAGGAGTTGCAGAAGACGTCATAGCTGGTGAGCTCGAGTGCTCTAATCTGTTCTCTACTGTTGTTAGTTGGTAGTTAAAAGACCAGTAATTCAGGGAGTGAACCCGGTTCGCTTCGGTCTAGTCCACCCTACAACTTCAAAAGACAAAAAATAAGTCGGTCGAGTTGAAACTTAACAGAAGAAAGCTCCAATTAATACCCGAAATAAGCGTAGAACCAACAAAATAAATGCTTTTTTCCTGCAGAAAATAACAAACCACTCAAATCTTCGGACCGCAGAAGCATTCGAAAACGAAACTGTTTGTAAGAAAATTAAACTTATACAGAAAATATTACACTATAACACGAAAAACACTAGATTACATTGCGATATTACAACAACAAATTCAATGAGGTAATAATAATAAAATGTAAGTTTGGGATTCAAACAACTGAAAGACTTGCCCATTTCCCAAGCTCGTACGGGTCTGCATAGTAGTAAAGCTTAATTTTGTTGGACAAAGAGAGGCCATTTGCCAATGGGACAACCTTAAAACTAGTATCGTCCTGCTCTACAGGGTCGTCCGTGAATCGGGCAACATCTCCGAGAAGTTTAAACGTAATCCGGTTGGTTCTTATTTGTCTTGGGAAATCAAAGTACATACCTGTTCCGGCCTTTGTTTCTGGCAATCGATACTCGGCGACTGTTACTACATTATTAGATTCCTGTCATTTAAGGTGAATGTGTCAAATTCCTCGTTCAAAATGAGAAATAAAAATGCCATGACATCCTAGATTACTTCAGTTGGTGATCAGCACAAAGGATGTAAGTTTAGCTTTATAAGGTTCAATATCCAACTAATTAAATAATAAATTTATGAAAAAACAAAAATCAATTCATTATTGTAGAGAATTCAATTCATGGTTGTAAAGTTTTAATATTGAAAAATTAAATTTATTTGAAGAGACATGTTTATGTATGCACGAATACATGTTTTCTTACTAACATCCCATGCTTGAATCATAATTTACCATATGTTGCATCATCTTACAGGAGCTGGAAATAAACGAACGTGGGGGACTTACAGCAAATAAAAATTCTTAAGTTTTTAAAAGGAATGATGATTATAGAGAGAAAATCATGTGATATTTGAGCCAATTGAAAATTCTATCCAACTGCACTTTGATGGATAAGTTTTCTCTTTCTATGTCAATATCATCACCCGCCCAATTCCCAAAATTTAACTTCATTTTTTTGTACCTACTTCGATCAAATTCTCCTTCTACAGTAATAGAAATTTTCTTATAAAGGGTGATTATTTAATTTTTTACATTTGGATCCAGAGCATACCTGAACAGTGGAAACTTGTATATGTAACACGGCTGGAGAGATGTGTCTGTCTTCTAAGTACGTTAAAGAATCAGAGGAATGTAAATGTGAAAGCGGTGAATGGGTAAGCCGAGGCTTTATTACATTGAAAGCTTCCAGACGAAATCCAGCAATTGATGGTGAAGATGGAGAAAGGTATTGTTCCAAGATAAGATCATTGCCCATAAGCCTCTCAGCTTCAACAGGAACCTAAAAGAATAAAATCAATTAATGGAACAAACTAAACCGATGTGTAATATTTGAATAGAAGAAAATTCAAATTTAAGCAAACAAGCAAAAGGTACCCTGAATCTGTTTAATTCAGGAGGTCTATCCAACCAGCTTCTAAAATTCATCTGATCTGAACTGGGTGAAGATTCAAGCTGAATATCTGATTTCACTCGGGTACCAACTACAAGAATCCTTTTGGCATGAAGACATGGTTCAGTTTCACTTGCTCCTCCAAATGAGGCACGTCGACTCTCGCGTGAAAATGGGTTTTCATCTAATGATACAAGATTGAAATCTTTCTCGAAACTAACAGAACTCGAACCTGGGCGCTGAAGGCGTAGTGTCAACCAAATGATGCGGCACCTAACTGGATTCCTAAAGGTAAATCTCAAATGTCTAGGTACACCGCCAAGATTATTCTTTTCTGGTCCATAAAATTCAGTCGAAGATCCAATAAGAGATTGTGCATCCCACTTTCCAAGAGACGACCTTCCTTCTTTCTGTATATAATTACTGGCCCAAATTTGAACCTGTTAAAAAATAGGAGCGTTGGTAAAAATTTAAAAATCAATTCATCTCATTAGCTGAAATCATCAAAAATGAAATAAGTGTTTCGTAGAGCCAAAGTTAAGAATATCGTGTGAAATGGACTTGACCAGACATTGCAAAAAGCAATATATACATATCATGTACATTTTATGATAGTGAGCCTATAAATTCAAACCCTGAGTAATCTACTAGTTTCATGGAGTTATGAGAATAAATATGTTATTCTACTTACAGTGGGAACGTCTGCCACTGAATAGCCACATGAACTGACAAGCAAGACGACCCCGTGTACATCAGAAAGGGAACTAAGAACAATAACAAATTCGATAGAGGTAGTGGTTGGTGGAGCTTTCCAATATGATAATTGCGACCCAGCACTCAGTGGGGCAAGTAAAGACATGAATGGTGCAGAACCCATAGCTGTCTCAACCTGCAAATACAAAATAAATAGCCGTTACAAATAATAAACCACCAGTCAAATGCAGAAAGTTCTCTAAGGTACGTAGGTAATACAGAAGCCAAAAGAAAGAAGCAATTATTTTAATTGAACTCCAAAAGTAGACTCGTAAAAACTTTTTGGCACAAATATCATAATGGATTACAGACAACAAAGGAAGCTTCAAAAAGAGATTTTACACTAGGTACTTGAAATAAAATAATTGGGATAACATGAACTCGTTTACATTGATGCTTCATTGATTACTCAAAAGCCACATTAATTGAGAAATTCTCAGTTAGAGAGACGGGGATGGATACAGTATTCTCCTACTTAATCTTATGGATACCTACTTAAGGCATTTTTATTTCAGGAGTTTATAATATAAAAAAGAATAAAATAAAGACATCAAAATGGGATCTTTTCCAGGGAAAAAAGGTGTATCTGAGGCCTTCCTGGTTTCTATGATTCTGTGAAGCAGGCAAAAAGTATGGTAGAGTAATGCCAAAAGGTAAGCCTTTTTACAGCACTTTAAGTTTGAAAAAAGAGATGAAAAAAAAACAGAGAGAACCAAATGAAAGCAAGCCTGAACAATACCGGGTGCAAGAAGCTGGAAGATGGAAATTCAGCAAGAGATTCTTCTCCATCGACTAACTTTGGAACTTTATTGGCTTTCTGGCTTGCAAGAGTCTCGCTTTTTCCAGAAAAAGTGTCCCTTATGGATGATCCAACCACCTGATTCAAAGCTTTAACAGCAGCATTATTAGCTCGAGAAGTTCTTCGAGCGCTAATCAAGGCCCTGACATAGTCCAAGAGTAGTGCATCAAGAACAGTATCATGACAGCAGCGTTTACAAATAACATCAGTCATAACCACAGAGCGAATTGAGGAGACATCAACTAGGCAGCCATTACTTGATCCTCCAATGCTCGAAGCACTATTGTAATTCAACCCTTCCTTTGGTCCGTTGTTCATGAGAAGAACTGCTCCTCTTCCAGCATAACAAACTTTACAAGCCTTTCTTTCACATTGAGAACATACAAGCACACATGGCAAAGTATTTTCAGATGCCATAGAGGTAGGGCTAGAAGATGGTCTGGTTTCAGCACGCACCTCACAAACTCCGCCATTACAGCTCTCCTCAAATCCGTTTATGTTCCAGTAGTCTACTAAATCACCATCATCGGTCCCAAGACCAATTGCAGCAGTAATTTTGTCTTCAAGATAAGCTTGGCCAAGCAACGCAAGAATATTTGTCACTCTGAATAATCTTCCCATATTAACTTCATCAACCAAAACATTAGGATTTAAAGTAGCAGGATCAATTCCTGTTGATAATAAAGCTCTATCTCTTTCAGCAGCTGAGAGATTCAGCCGCAGCCGCTCTATTTCAAGTTTCATTGCATCTCTGAAATTAAGTTTTTTCTCCTGCAAGATGGCTTATCTAGGTCAACTTAAAGTTTCTATCGGTCATTAGTTATTCACAAAATTTAATTGATTTGACATTACAAGATGAAAAATTGTAAGAATATCTGATTTGAAATAAAGAAAACCAAATTAATTTGACATTACAAGATGACAAATTGTAAGAATATCTGATTTTTAGAAACAAAAACATAGACTTAACTATCGTATTGTAGAGGAAGAAAGACAAAAACATAGACTTAACTATCGTATTGTAGAAGAAGAAAGAGAAAGATTCAAAATATTTAAGTAATTGATTCTTGTCTTACACACAATGTCAGATGCAACATTTAACAATCCTGCTTCTCAACATGTAATCAAATTGATAGTATAATTCCTATCAGAATAAAGAAAAGCTAAAAGCAACACAAAGAAATTTCAAATAAAGGTAAATGTGCTACTAATTTCAACTTTGGCAAAACTATTGCAAAGTCAAGATGTTCGTAAATAAAAAAATGAAGCACAAAGTACGAATATAGAGCTAGCGATACTGCAACAGACTAAATAAATCTGTGGGGGAAAATATAGAAAACAATCTCACATTGTTTGTAGTTTGACTATTGAGTTTGATACACAGCACGGTGTTGTATCATTTAAGCAGAAACAACCTAGATAGTCTGTGCAGTATATCTTAGCAAAGATAATTTTTTTCATCAATTTATCCCTCAGGAGGTAAGTAATTCATCACTCTTTCATTAAGTCAACCTTGAACCTACCGAATTATTAAGTACTTATTGCTCATAGTAGAATTCAAACATTAGAATAACAAAGAAAATATGTGCCTGTACAAGAGTCTAAATCCCAAACATGCTTGACGAAATTTTCCAACTCAAATGAACCTTGTACAACACAAACAATCACTAAAGTAATCAAAATGAGCATGGATGGAAAATATGTCATGAAATATAATTATAACATGATCAAGCGAATACTAAGCATTTTCTGTAGAACCAATTGTTCTAATACACAGAACATATAATTTTCTGACAACAGCACTTCTAGCTTATCTAATACTTTCCGTCTGTAGTTTTCAGTCATTTAAAAGATTGTAATCCATCAACCATGGAGGATATCACTAATCTAGGGAAGAAATGCACAAGATCATAAGCATAACTGCATATCTAATCAATCCCAAGTAAAGCTAATTGTTCTTTGCATGACAACAATAATAAAAAAGAAAATCATGGAGGTTGAAAACCATAAAGGAAAAAAATAAACAGAAAAAGCATACCAGAAAGAAAAAACAGGAAAAAAAAAAAAACATACCATTCCTAGCCCTGCAATTGATTTGAGACAATTCATGAACCGTTGGGAATTACTGCCCGTGAACTTCTCATCTTCTAGAAAGGGGGATTTGTGATCAGTTTTGGCATTATACGCAATAACAGGTTGGTCCAAGAAATCAAGTGAACCACTCTTCTCATGTACAGAAGAAATTTCTGTAACCAGATGGGACAATGGATCGGAAAATCTGTCCTCCCCAGTCAAAAGGTCAATCCACTGGTTGGCAGCAGTACTAGGTTTCACTGATGGAGACACGTTTTCACTTGTCAAACCACCCAAAAATGGATTGGAACTGGAATCAGATAAAATTGAATTGGTTTCGCTTTCAGAACTTGTGGCTGAGTGAGATAATCTTGACAAAGGCCCATCATAAACGTTGACATCCCCCCAAGGAAGTGAAACTCCAAGGATCTCTATCTTTGAAAATATAAAGCAACATAATAAAAAAGAAGCAATTTTAGAACATTTTACAAAATGGTAAACTGAAAACAGAAACCTGAAAAAAGCAATATGAGGGGGAAATGGGAAGTGCTGTTCACCTAGTATGTAAAGATTTGTATCATTAAGATGGAAGGGCTAGTATCATACATAGTACAAAATTCAATAATAGATTGGCTCCAAAAGAGCCAAGACGCTCATTGTGGCCATCAACCTTGTAAAGGGACAAATAGTCAATTTGAAAGAACATATTGTCAAACTATCACATATGACTCTTCTATTCCAGAGGGGATGAACTTTCTCAATTTATTTGTCCAAGGGAAGGGAGACAGATGGTGGAAGACTATTTTAAGCATTCCTAACTAGAAGATGCAAAAATAAAAAAGAGAATGATAAGGGGATAACAGAGAAAATAGGAGAACAGTAAAAGAGAATGAAGCAAATTAGAGAAATAATGGGCCATCGTTGGCCCATAACCAGTATTACACTTAATCACTGAGAATATAAAATATTGGAAGAGAATCAAACCATAAAAATAAGGAAATTTCACAAAAGAGAATAAAATAAATGGAAACACAAAAAAAATTTACTGGATCTGTGTTTACCGTCAGGGTAGAACTACTATTATAGTTACAAACTGAGGTCAAAACCACTCATAGGTTGTCTTTTTCACAAAAAATATAATTTACCAGAAAGCTTTTGGTGGCTTTCTCTCTATTTGAAAGCTCCTTGTGCATTAAAAAGGATCGCAAAACATGTTTCACACACTAAAACTCGATTCTTAATATTTTATCAGAAACCAGCAAAATAAATAACAAGTTAACCAAAATATATAAATAAAATTACATAAAGAACATGTAAATAGAAAACACACATTGAGTAGATCAGAGATAGCAACATAATTAGGAGCTCCGTCAGAAAGTTGCTAGTGAGTTCAATGAATTTTGAGGAAAAAGCTAAACCTAATAATAATTAAAGGAACCCAAGAAGCGTTGATGCAGACACAAGAGAATATAACCCCAGAGCATTTCAACAATGAAGTGACATCTCTATAGCTCACGTTTTTTATACTTAGTCATACCTCACCGAGAGTCATGGGGCCTCCTCCAGAAACTGCAGGATAAAATGTAAGTGCAATTATGCGTGTAAGGAAGTCTATTTCCCCCTCCAACTCTTCATAATCATACAATAATGAAAGGGTTGATGTATCTTGAGAATGGAATCGTGAGCCAGCTCCTGTGACAGCCATCTCTTCAGCATCAATTGATCCTGTTAAGGGTACTAGAATGTTTGTCCCATTTTCACATTGTGGTATAGAAGCACCCTGCCAACAAAGTGAAAGCATATTATTTTTTTTCTTTCATGAGAGCTGTTTTGATTTCTACAAAATTTACATTCAAACCCACAGCCACCCACCCACAGACACACATACCCGTGTGCATATATATATATACACTGACTTCTTTTCGAGTACAGATTGAGAAAATGAATCATGTTCCAAGCAACATATCTTCACCATATTGTTATCCTAATCTGAATACGGAATTTTTCCAAACTTTACAGCAACAGGTGAGGGGTTCGCTGAAAAAGCTAAAGTGTGGAACTCACCCCATGCGAAACAGACAAATCAAAATACAAACATGAAAAATTAAATTACGCCAATATAAAAATACTGAAACATTTAGAATCCTTCAGCATATTGTTATTCTAATCTGAATATGGAACTTTTCAAAGCTTTACTTCAACAGGTGACATGGGGTTTGCTGAAAAGGCTAAATTGTGGAACTCGCCCCATGCAAAACAGACGAATTGAAATACAAACATGAAAAATTAGGTTATGCCCATATAAAAATATAGAAACATTCAGAATCCTTTAGATGCTACGTAATTGATAAGCAACTAATATCCCTAAAGAGCCTATTGTTATACTAGATGGAACACAGAAAGCTTTGCAAGCTGTATTTCAGATGAGATGTCACAAGAATGCAGAAGTATGAAACACTTCTCAAGTAAAACAGAAATTAAAATATACACCTCGACGATTAGTTTAAGTCCATCTAGATAGCGTCCAGTCCTCACATCAACTGTTGATGGATAAGTTGAATCATTTGCGCCATGGGACACTGTAAGAAGAAGCTGGCAGACATGACAGGGCTCACCAAGATATATAAAAAGTTCAACTACATCAGCTTGTGGGCAGACCTATAAATGGGCAAGGTCAAGAAAAGAAGTTTAACTACCACAAATCATTTTTAGCGTCAGAATGATGGATCAAATCGATGAACACAGTTAAAATATTACCCAAATTTGGTCTTTTCTCTTGAAACTGAGAAAACCAGAACCCCCATTAGAACTTGGATAAATATTGGCAACAGGCTTAAGAAGGAATCCAAATGGTCTAGAGGGCACCTATACGTTGAAGAAGAATAGTCAATGAACATCTCAAACAGAAATATGAAATCATTTTTTTTTTCATACTAAGGCACTCACATAAAAAATAACCAATCCAAATCATTCGCTAGAATGATCCACATGACAGTCATTAAGCTCGACTTTGCATGAATGAGAAACATCAAGATAATTTTCTCTTGAAAAGACTCTATTGAATAGGTGGTACCCAGGCTAACAAAGAGACTTTGCATTAATGCACCGTGCAGGTAAAGAATCAATACCTTATTCCAATTTTGATGAATTTTTTTTGCATGAATACAGAACTTCCCACGATAAACATTGATTGGAAAACAGAGGGAAACAAACAATGATTTATGCACTATCTATACTGGACAACACTGTATTTCTCATATTCCTTCATGAAAAATTATTTTGGTAAAATGAAACATTGATTAAATGGCTCTTTAGTTAGTAAATTATATCATTCACGACAATTAGTAAATATACCTAGAACCATATCTAGAAATCTTTAAAAGGCATACATTTAATGGATGAGTAGTTATTGATGGGAGATGCTTAAAAAGTCTCATGCCAAGAAACATTTCAAATTGCTTTTGTCGCGAACTATCTACAACGGCATTTTTATATCTTCTCAGTAAACTAATTCCAATATTTTGTGCAGCAGAGAACTGTTTAAATTTTCCTCCATCCTCATTAAATATGCTAAGGATTTGGCTATGCATTGCTTTTGAGCCTGTATAAATAGTGCCGTGAATATCGCCAGCAAGCAGAAACAGATCAGCCAGCAGTGATATTGGTGACAAAATTGTGGATCTTTTAAACTCTTCAAATGTCATATCAAATCTTTTCCAAGGCTTATCTGGGCAAGGGTGCATCCATGTTGTGGTCCTGGTATTGTGGTCTATAAAGTAACTTTTTCCTGTTACAGAGTCGGACCTTTTTTCCCAGCCAGGAGGTAGTGGAGCTGTATATCCACCATAATTATTAGTTGATTGGTATCCCATTACCCATTCACTATCCAATGAAATTCCCAGTCTCCTACATTGTTCGACAAATACTTGGAGAGCGCCAAAATAACTAGCAGCATTGGTTCGATCCAAAGAATCTGCACAGTTGAAACGTACTACTCCATTTTGATGTGATCTCAAGCAGAAAGCACCTTCATAATCATCACTACATATGATTTCACCTTTGCAATCTGTAGTTTGTTGTCGGGAAGGTAAATAATCCCCTTCAGAAAAGCCAATTAAGACAGTAGGAGCTTTTAGAAATTTCCATAAACCTTCAATCGTCTGTTGGTCCCCCTTCAACTTTACACTAGCATGCCAATCATAATTTATGAGATGAATTCGAGTATGAGGTAGTTTTCGAGATGATTTAATGTAGTTCAAGGATTCCTCAAAATGTTGAACTAACAAAGACTCTGACTTTCCTTCTCCATTCCTCAGCAAGTTTATACATACTATCGGAACCAAAGTTTTCCTGTTTTGATTCAGTCCACCATATACATCTAATTTCCGAGCATCATATCTCTTACTTAGTCTTTGGTAGTACTGAGAGCTTCCCTTGTAAGGATCACGATCTGAGACATAAATTTCAGCTTCTGCAGCAGTAATCTTCAGTTCTGCACCCCACCATATAGGAATTGTGCCACGTCGCCAAATATATGTATTAAATGGAACACTTTGACCAGCTTTTCTCGGAACCCAGACAATTTGTTCACACTCAACTTCATTTCCTATCAAATTCACATTCACAGGAGGTAAGGACTAGAGAGAAGAAAAGAACTAGCTAGATATAAAATATAAGAAATAAAGCAGATTATGGGGACTTACAACACTCAAAAAGTCCTCCTGATGCCTCTCTCAGGTCATGTGCTACAAACCAGACCCAGGTGTGTGCAAATGTGTTGAAACAAATAGTTTATTAAAACATGGGGCGGTAATTTTTTTTACAGGTAATAGAAGAGAACTTAACTGTTGATTCAAGCAATAATCCTAAATCTATTCATTAATGGTAGACCATGGGATGGAAGAATAATATTGAAATGGTCTAAACCAGGAAAGCTAAGTTATTACCAGTGCTGGAGCAAGAATTCATTCCCCTGGCCAAATATCGAGTGCCCGGATGCAGCCGACTACGCCTAGCAATGAGGGCAACAACCCCTTCTACCTGACCTGCACTCCCAAAACTTCTGCATTCTGCAATTCCCTACACGACACTGCAAACTAAGATAACACTAGAGAAGAGAGCAATACAACACGCAAACTTTTCAAAATCTAATATATCAGAAAACGAAGAAGTTTAATACCGAGATCGAAGGAAAACCTGGAGAAGCGTGACACAGTGATGCGGCAACCCAATGCTCTTGAATGACATGGAGAACCAACTGTTCCATACAAACTCCTCGTCAGGCTGGTCAAGGGACATCCTGCTCGGAAATGGTCTCGTTATATCCCTCGACTCCGAATAGTAATGTTTGCCGTCAATATCAAGGTCCGAAAATTCATGTGCATTCTTCAACTCTCCCTTCCCCAGAGATTGGGGGTTCTGCAGTGATACCTTGATCCACTCGCACTCCGTCACCGTATAAATGTTGCCACCACCCGGCAAGTTTGGAACAGTACATGAGAGCTTCGTCGCTACAAGCAGCAATCCAAAACTACCCAAAGCCGCGTAACCTAAAATCGCTCTAGCATAAGTAGCCGCCTTGCAAGTCCATCGGGATCCATCTGTGATGAATTCAATTGCCTGAGATTCGGAATCGAAGAGATCGAAACCAGGCCTTCCATGATACCGTAGAGCGCCGGTGGTGGGATCGATAGAAATCAGCTGAGTGTCGGACGTTGATGATAAGCTTGCGACTATAAACACCTCGCCGTTGTCGAGGGTAAGGACAACAATGGAGGTGTCTCTTGAACCACGCCGACTGCCGCCGGTCTTCGGCGAAGGGATCGGCGGTGACGTATCCAGCCTGACTTGTTAAGAATTACGCAGTCGGTGTTTGTTTGCCAGAGCTGATCAATTGAGAAGATTTGGAGAGCGAGCGAACCAAAAGCCGAGACTTGGAACTTATATTTCTTCGTTTTCACTCTGTTCCCGTATCATAACTATAATTGCACATCCCCCCTTATAATTTCCCTATATTTAAGAAATTTGCGATTCAAGGCAACGGGGTGGGATGGGTATTCTATTCTAAGACAAATCTAACTATTTTTTAATTTAATTCTAATATAAATAATCTTTATTTTTATCTAAAAATTTTAAAATTAAATATATTAATTCAGTCTTATTTTTTTAAAGATTCAAATTATGTTCACCCCTAGTTAATTTTGACGATTAATAATATTTTAGATATTTTAATGAATTTGTATTTTCAAATTTTTCATATTAACAATAGAATAATTTTATAATTTGATTTTTTAGGCTAGTATTACATTTCTAATATTAATTGTTAAATATTTTGTATGATCTAAATTATTTTAGATATTATTACATTTAACTTATTCTAAAGTTATTTTATTTTATTTATACAAAAACTCAATACTACTAGTAGAGCCGGCAAACGAGCCGGCTCGAGCCAGCCGAACCCGAGTTCGGCCAGCTCGTCTAACCAAAATCAACCATATTTATACCAAAAAAATCAAATATACCCATTTTTTTTCTCTCCTCCCAATTTACAACGGTCATCAGACCGTTGCAAGCAGCCCACGTCGGCTGCTCTGCTGGCGAGAAAGAGAGAGGGGGGACCGGGGGCTAGAGCCGGCAGGTCCCCCCTCGAACTCTCTCTCTCCCTCCCTCCTTCTCGCTGACGCCTCGACAAGGCGACGAAGACGAGGTGATGGCGAAGACGAGGCGACGAGCGAGAGGCGACGGCGAAGACGAGGCAACTGCCGAGAGGCGACGACCGAGCGTTAGCAACGACGAGACGGACGGCGACGAGACGGACGACGACGAGACGACGACAACGAGAGGCGACCAGATCTGGCGACGACGACAGACGTCGAGGCGAGGCGACGACGACGGACGACGAGGCGACGACATCGGCGACGACGACGGACGACTAGACGAGGCTCGACGTCGAGCCACTTTCGGCGAGCTCGGCTAGGGCTCGACCGAGAGGCTCGAGCGAGCCAGGCTCGGTACTGTTCCGGTCCGAGCCTGGCTAGCTCTCGGCATTTGCCGGCTCTAAGTACTAGACACCAAGATCAAATTTATTCAATTTTTAGTAATATTTGGTTTAGTATTTTAAAATCAAAATATATTAATTATGTCTTCTTTTTTTTTAAATATTAGACTGGATCATGACCACCCTCCATCAACTCCACCATGGAACCGTGAGGTTCTCCGGGTTTTAAAAACATTTTGGAATTTATAAAAAGAAAGAAACATATAATCAAGTTTTAACTTCTAATATTATAGACGACATGACGATGATCAATGAATGGAAATCAATGGATCAGATGGATTAAGTTTCTGGCAATCAACGGCTGAAGATTCTCGATCATGAAGTGAACTTCAACTGAGCAGTTAGATCTCTCTTCTTTTTGAACTGTTTCCCCGCAGCTTTTAACACCTTAGCCCATCCCTGAAATAATGGAGAACTCTGGGTCAGTATAGCTGATTTTCCTCCATTTTTTTCTAATCTCGAGCTTGAGGATTGGATTTTCTTGGAACAAAGTCTTCCGGGTTTGTTTGTTTTCACGTTATAAGAGCTGCCCAGATCGACGGAAAGAACAAGCGATTTAATTTAAGAACAAAGATTGGATTTCTTTTCGATATAATTATGGATAGTTTGATATCTGAAGAAATACCTTCGTGATGATTGGAAAACAAGCAGCCTTAATAGGAGATGGAGAGAAATCAGCTGTCATCATCATCTTCTTTTTCTTCTTCTTTCCACTGCTATTCAAAACATTTCGATTTATGCCCAGGAAATTAGAAACAACTTTCTTCTTGATCGCAGAAGGAATTTTCCGGCCACTGTTCTTCTTCTCCGGTTCCATCCCAAGGTCAAAAGAGAGTCTCAATGGCGTCGCGTATTTCAAATCAATGTTCATCGGGCTGTGCGGATGAGGGAGTAAAGGCGACCAGATGGAGCTCTGCGAGTAGTCGAAGTCGAAGGTGGAATTATCTGGAAACTTGCAGAGAAGCTCTTTTGCCATTAATGGCTCCAGATACTCGACCACTTGTATAAGCCTCTCTGTCTCTTCATCTTCTCGTATGTGCATTGTCATGGCTGTTTTCTTCTTCCCTGGTTCATAGGTAGAGGATGGAGTTTATTAAATGCAGAGAGAAGGGGGAAGGGAGGAAGACGACGAAGACGAGAAAAGTGACCGTTGGAATGGAATTGGTCGGATTTTAAAACTAGGATGTCGTTTTATAATTTCAATTTCCTATGATTATGATTTCATTAAAGAAACCTCATTTTGTCGGTTGAGTTTTAATTTTTTTTTTCTAAAATTTAAACTGAACAATTTAATATCTGACCGATGACGGCATGCAAGCCTCAAACATGACGGCGATGAAAATCGTTGTAATTCAACGAAACTGGTTTCAAAAGTCGAAATTTTTCGCTTTGACTGTCCTTACACTTCTGCCCGATAGTATGTGAGAGGGTAAATCACGGTGACTCAGCGGTCCAGAGATGAGAGGTTTATCTGTCGTCCACAAGAATCAACCTCACATTGAAGGATTAAACTCATATACTGCGGGTCGGGTCTACCATCTCTGAACTAACTGAGATAAGCTCGTGCAGACATAATTCAATGAAACTGATTTTAGTAAAAAGGTAATCATACTAACAAAAAGATAAAAAACGAGGAATCACAAGATTACAAATAAACTTAGCTCAAACATACAATATAAATGTCCAAACGGAGTAGTCATTCTAATTATAGAAATAAAAAATAATTAAAAATATCAGTGAGAAACTTCAAAATATCAAATATAAACAAAAATTCAATTTTGATATATATTTAATTTAAGAATTTTTAATTCATTTTTTGGTTTTTTTAATAGTCTCAAGTCGGTTCAAGTTACTTTATTTTATCTAGAATTATTTCATTATTTGCAGGTCAATTATTAATTTAATTGAATTTTAGAGTTTAAAAATCAAAGTTGCTTTCAAAGTTGTCTATCAACAAAAACAATTAAAACTCTAATTTGCTTTCAAAGTTGTCTTAAATTCAATTCTTCCAAAAAATTTAGCCAACTTGGTGTCGCCACCAACACACCATGTCTATCGAATAATGTATTCAATTCAACCTACCGCTTATACACGTGTAGTTGAATTATGTTTGATGATTAACATGTTCTCTATTTTTATTTTGTAGATTGCACAACTGATGATATATTTAATAGATGATGGAAATGTTTTTATTCTCTATCATTTATTCTCTCTAGATTTTTTTTACACATGTAACATTAAAAATAAAATTAAATAAAATATTAATTTATAAATTTTTTATTTCTAAAACTCTCATAATATTATATAATATTTTATTATTAAAATAAATATAATTTCTTCTACAACACTTGGAATGACCTGAAATTTGAACCATTAGAAATTAAACATCCGGAGCATAGAAATTCATAAGTCACACGTTAAATTTAATGACCATTTGTTCTCCAAAAAAGTAAGTCAAAATCTATCATAAAAAGCTAACAGATTTTATCAATTAAGTTTAATACTCAATTAAGTAAACGAGGCATCGGTCTATCTTTGTTCATAATATTGTAAATCATTCAGGTTGAACAGTAAATTGGATGCATAAAAAAGTTGTTCGAGTAGTATAACTAGTTGGTAGCGAGACTCGGTAAGTAATCCAAGAGCAGAGTTCTCTCCCTTGATCTCACTGAATTTTTAGAGTGTCGAGAAAAGACTTCCCCCTGAGTTCATCTCCGAAAAACCCTTTGAAATATTCTTCCACTTTGACTGCTGAGAATATAGCCGGCGTTTGGTTACCGATCAAGCTTCTTGCAGGCCCTACTTCGCCTTCGAAGCCAGGCTGCCAAAATGTAGCCACTGACATTCGTTCTGCCTTGCTATTCACAGTTGCTCTGTGCTCGATGCTTTTGTAGGTTCCATTTGTTATGATCTGTCCAAGAGTTTACGAGCAAACGATTCATCTAGTATGCATAGTAAAAGTTCATGTTGTTTACTATAAATGGAAACATAGTATTTGCAGGTTTCTCAAAATAAGACTGATGACAGCAAATTAGTGTAAATTTAGAATTTCGATAGAGAATCAGGGATACTATGCATATAATGCAAGTTACCTCCAAGAAGTCTCCAACATTGACGATAAAAGCATCTGGCCGGGGCTTAACAGGAACCCACTTATCTTTGTTCTTCACTTGAAGACCTTCAACATCACTGATCTGCATCAAGATTGTTAGAGCTGCTCCGTCGGAATGAGGGCTAAGTCCGATCACTTTCTCTGGGTTAGGACATGGAGGGTAGTAGTTAATCCTCATTGATTGAGTTCCGTCTTCAAGCATCTTCTTCATCTCCTCGTTCTCAATCTTCAAAGCCTTCTCCATTTGCCCAATAATTGTCATCGTTAGGTTCTTCATCTCCCTCGAGTACGTCTCCAGTGAATTTCTAGTTTAGAATAAGCATCTTACAATCAGAGAAAAAAAGACATAAAGCAACATTCCAATCAAGCTTAGAAATGACAGCACCTGAAAGAAGAAGGAAGGTTAGGGAATAAATTTGGCTTTCGTTGATGTAATGGGAGGGTTGTCATGAAGAACATGTCGTTCCAATCAAGCTTTTGCTCCTCAGAAACTACAAAAACTTGCCCGAAGCCTTCCACGTCATCTTTGTTTTGCCAGAAGGGTTGCTTCTCTTCCACTGGAAGTCTGAAAAACTTCTCTATCTCTATCTTTATCTCGTCTATCAAGCTATGGCTAACTCCATGATTTATCACCTGCAAAATGATCAACAATCATCATCAGGAGCTGAAGAAGCTACTGAACTTTTGCCAAACCCAAGTTTCAGAGGCTGACCTGGAAGAAACCCCATTCTTTTAAGCCTTTGTCCAACCTTTCTAGTTCATCAGCGGCGATTTGTTCGTCGGAAAGCAGCTTATTCAGATCAATAACTGGAATTTCAGCTGCGGTTTCTGCATCAGAAATGACGATTTCATCTTCTGTTGATCGAACATATCTGGGTGGGACTGTATTCAGTGGCTCCTTTGCCAGCTCTTGAACGCTAGGCACCAAAAGAGAAGTCCCGAATGAAAATCTTTTCGCTTCCATCTGATCTTCTACCAAAGAGATGCTCCTTTGCCAGCTCTTGAACGCTAGGCACCAAAAGAGAAGTCCCGAATGAAAATCTTTTCGCTTCCATCTGATCTTCTACCAAAGAGATGATAGGTAGACAAGTGCAGCTTGACAGGCTAGATATTTTATTATATAGATAAAAATCTTGTCCTACCCTCCCGCTGAAGAAAAATTCAAGACCACGTTCTAATCAACTTGAAGTGATAATTGTGGCATTAAACTATTGGGCCACGGCATTGACCAGAATGAATGTGAGAAGGAACACTTGTACCTTTTTGATAGCCTTCAATTTCTTCACATTTAGAGCATCTGTGAGAAGGAAAAAAAATAAATTTTTGGTAAGTATAATTTTTAAATATTATGTATCAGGTTTTTGGAAATAAAAAACAAATATAATTCCACGTTAAGTGTCTTTTTTTTTGGTTCTCCTAAGAAAGGTTTTTGTTTGCGCTATTTGGCCAAATGGTGTTAGCTTCTTCTGCGGAATAACTTCTTATAATTTCAGGTTTATTTGTTCACTAGAAAAAGTAAAGCCATTTGACAAAACAAATAAAAGCTTGTAACACCTTTCCCCCATGACTAATCATTCTTGATGATCCAAAGAGAGCACCATATTTTTAATCATCCGTAGCTGCATGATTACATAATTGATCTCCATTCGATCACCGGGCGATCCCATAGAACACGCCACGCCAAGCTTTAGTAACGAAACCAAACAATTCACCATTTTATTATGGTGGGTAGGTCTCTCGGAAGACAAAAGAATGCTATCGACAATGTCGATCACTTCACTTGACAAAGTCATATCTACATAAGAACGTAGGTTGAGTCCTCCTACAAATATCGTATCAGTTGGTCGTTTTCCTGTGATCATTTCCAATAATATTATTCCGTAGCTATAAATATCGCCTTTTGATGAAACTTCACTTCCCTGCCCATATTCTACATTCAAAAGAAAAAACCATTAAATATGGATGTTTAAAGGCTAAATACCATTGAAAAAAAGAGATTTGAACAGCTAAATAGTACCTGGTGCTGCATATCCAATCGTTCCTCGAATGGCAATAGAACTAGATTCACTAGTGGTGGTGTAATCCGTAATAAGCTTAGCAAGTCCGAAATCGCCAACGCAGGCACTCATGCTTTCGTCGAGAAGAATGTTGGATGGCTTCAAATCACAATGAACAACTGGAATATGACAATGATGATGAAGATAATCGAGTGCTAGAGCAACGTCTATGGCTATATTTACTCGTTGGAGAAGGTTTAGAAACTTTCCTTCTTCTAGGTCGTGGCTTCCACCATGGTGCAACCATGAGTCTAGACTTCCGTTAGGCATGAACTCGTACACAATAGCTTTGAAATCATTTCCTTTAAAATCAATTGTGGAGCATGACGTTATTGTCTTCAATAGGTTTCTATGACGAATAGTTCTCAAAGCTTCGCACTCAGTTGTGAAACTCCTGACTGCTCCATGAAGCTGGAGGTTGAGTACTTTGATGGCTACGGTTTGACCCTCTCGTTCAAGGATTCCTTTATAGACTGAGCTAAAATATCCCTTTCCGATCAAATTGTCAGAAGAAAAGTTGCGCGTTGCTTTGAGTAGATCACCGTAAGAAACTTCCATGAAAAGAGAGGGTTTTGAGACCAACTCTCTCTCTTTTGGGTTTCTTCCCATTTTCTTTGCATGCATAAAAAAGAGTAAGGATGATAACAAAACTAACCCAAATACAGCACTGCATACTGAGATAATAATCTTCAGCTTGCGAGTCAATCCAGGATGCCCCCTTGCCTCATTGAGGCATGCGGTTAGATTTAGAAACGATGCACCACCACATAATTTGATATTTCCAAACAAAGAAACAGCTGATGCATTTGAAAATACTCCACCAACTGGAACCTTGCCATCAAAGTTGTTAAATGATAGATTCAAGAAACTCATGGAAAATTCAGAAAAGTATTCTGGAATTTGCCCAGATAGGTTATTAGAAGACAAGTCAAGTACTCTAATGCCTCGCAATAATCTAAAATCTGAAGGAATGGGTCCATGGAAGTTGTTTCCTCGAATTGCAAGATATTCAAGGCTCTCGCAGTGCCCTAATTCATTGGGAAGTGTTCCTGAAAATTCATTGTAAGATAAACGCAAATCAGTCAATATTTTCAAATTACCAATTTCAGGAGGTAATTCTCCACTAAGTTTGTTTCGGGATAGATCCAACAACTGTCCCACTTGCGTCAGGGAAAAAACTTGTTTCGAAATGATGCCGCTAAGGTTGCTATTACGAAAGGACAAGTAAGTCAACTGTTTGCAATTTTCAATTGTCGCAGGTATAGCTCCATGGAATTTGTTATTCTGCAGGTCAAGGAATATCAAACTCGTCAAGTTTCCTAGGGCCTCTGGAATTTCTCCTGTAAGAGCATTTGATCCTGCATCAAGACGCTTTAAATTTTGAAGTTTGCCTATTTCGAATGGCAGGCTTCCTTCAAATTCATTATCTTCCAAGGTTAGCCAAGTCAAGCTCACAAGATTCCCTATTTCCTTTGGTATTTCACCAATCAACCTATTTCTTCCAATCATCAACTGTTCGAGTTGAGTAGATAGGTTGGCAAGTGAACTAGGAATAACTGCATGGAAGCCATTACTGTGGAAAGTTAGTCTAGATAAGCGGCTACAATTGGCCAGTGANAGGCTTCCTTCAAATTCATTATCGTCCAAGGTTAGCCAAGTCAAGCTCACAAGATTCCCTATTTCCTTTGGTATTTCACCAATCAACCTATTTCTTCCAATCATCAACTGTTCGAGTTGAGTAGATAGGTTGGCAAGTGAACTAGGAATAACTGCACGGAAGCCATTACTGTGGAAAGTTAGTCTCGATAAGCGGCTACAATTGGCCAGTGAGTTAAGAAAATTCAAATCGTCAGGATCCCCATTTCCAAGATAATTACCACCAAGAAGAAGACTGGACAAATTGTTCATGCCGCCAAACTGAACACCTACCTTGCCAAAGAAGCTGTTGTTAGTTAGTTGAATATCCTCTAGCTTCGAAGCATTAGAGAGAGATAGAGGGATGGGACCATTAAAGTTGTTTCCTCCAATTAGAAGGCGTAGGAGGTTAGGCAAAGAGAGGCCTATATTTGGTGAAATGCTTCCAATAAGTTGATTTTGAGAAAGAGAGATTATTTCTAGCGATGAAAGGTTGTAAATTGACAAAGGTAAGGTACCTGAGAGCCCACTTACACCCATTGCTAATCGTTTCATGTTTTTCAAACGACCTATCGAAGAGGGTATGCTTCCCTCTAATGGATTATTGCCTATAGAAAGAACTTCCAATAAGGTTAAATTTGCTATGGCAGAAGGTGTTGGTCCTCTGATGTAGTTGTCATTAAATCCAAGAGCTATCAGCCCAGAAATAGATAATAAGTGGTTTGGAAAGTTTCCCACTAACTTGTTCCAGCTAAGATGAAGATATATGAGGTTGGAGCAGCTGGAAAGATTTTTAGGAATCTCTCCTTCTAATGAATTGCTGCCTAAGAACAAATTTCGAAGTCTTGTTAAACTACCGATCTCCTCGGGTATTCTTCCATGAAAGTTATTGTTTCTCAAGTACAAATATCTGAGAAAAGTGAGGTTTCCCAACCAAGGAGATAGAGAACCCACCAACCTTTTCGAATTAAGGAATAACATAGTGACTCGTTGATGGCGGCGACCACATCTGATTCCTTGCCATTTGCAAAAATGTATAGAATCATTCCATGAATTAAGAGCTCCGAAAGGATCATCTACAATCGTTAATTTAAAGGCCAACAAAGAATGACCATCGTTGAAATCACTTGCATTAGAGGCACTAGCTATTGCAGAAGCATGACGATTTAATCTCTGATTGTGAAGAAAAAGAGGAAGAAAAGTAGCAAGGATAATAAAATGCTGAAAGTAAGGAGAAATAGATGGGATTATTGACATTGATTCTTTGAACCAACAACATATGCGCATCCAACATGTCTATAGACTGTGTATTTATTCCAAAAACTAGTCTTGAGTGCCTTAAGTTGGCTTTAAAAACACGCACCTAGACTTTATCATCGCCACATATTTACACATACAAATTTCAATGTTCGGTCATTGTTGTGTACGTTCTAAGTCTACTGCCCCCTAAAGATGGTCAGTTACGCCTTAAGGGTCGGGTCGGAGGTCTTTGCCGTGTGTTTATATTCATCTAGGTTTCGAAAATAGACTACAAATATAATTCTTCTTCTATTCTTTGCTTCATTCGAGTCTTTTATCAAAACGTACAAACAATTCTTTGCGTCAATATTTTCTTCATCCCCATCCCTATCCATTAGTGCTAAAAAAGTTAGTTTAAGTAGTCAGGATGTCTTCTAACTCCTAGCCATGCACCCGTAGAAGTTTTAGAAAATGAAAAGAATAACGTGACAACTTGTGATCGTGAAAAGTGGAAGATGAACAAGGAAATTTACCAACTTCAAGAGATATTCATTCGTAGATTTCTTCGTCATATATGGCGACTTGAAGTCAGCCTTTGGCAAGGAAGACCCTACAGTCAATAAAAAATGCTTAATAAATCGAGAGTAGGACTAATGAATGGGTTTCTTGTTTTTAACCTAATCTTTACTTTTCAAAGTCACTGCACCAAGTCTTGATTAATTCATGCTTCAAAAGATGACTTCAATCAAGTTGATGTAAAGGTCTTCCCATGTATCACTATCATAAAATTTGATTGCATTGTCCATTGCATGTCACCCATAAGTTGATTTTTCAAATAACTTGAAAACAATGCAAAAACAGTGAACATACAGTGCATAATAACTACTAAACTGCATAAATGTTGAACCTAGGAATGTAATCAAAATAATAAAAATAATTCTAAGCTTGATTAATTAAACAACCTCCTTTGTGCGGAAATGAACACAAGAACGAACCCAACAAAAAATTGTTCAACTCAACAAGATTCATTTTCCAAAGTCAAGACTGTACGGCTTCAAGAGCCGATTCGAATACATGTTCTGAGTTCAGCTCGATATACACATTCTCACTCAACGGTTTATTGGAGTGTGCATCCTCGCAACAATAGTTTCCACCGCTTTTCGAGACATGACCAGAGTGTCATGTTGGAGGATGCTGTACACGTTCAACCCCTGGAAAAAGAGAGACACGAGGGTGGGGGAGAGAATCAAACTCACTGATCAATAATGATTCACGAGCACCAAACATAGTAGGAATCTGATTTAGAGATGGTAAAATGCTTACAATGGAGGGCAGAACATTGACATAATGTAGATTTTGCGTGGCTAGCTTCAGATTCTCGTTTATGACGCCACCATCGACAAGCATAAGTTTCTTAACATTCTCTGTTTGGTCGAAGTAATTCACGATTTGCTTTGTTTTATGGGTAGGAACCTCCATATCCTCGAATACAAGAAGCTGCAAATTCATCAACAAAATGTCAATCCTTGTGTATATTTTAGGGTATAGGAGGAGAGAGGGTCAATGAGCCCTTGCCTTTCCCTCCGCTGCACGAGCCGTCAAAGCGATCTTCAAACCCAATCGTCGGACTTTCTTGTTAAGCTTGAAGGCATGACTTCGTGGCTTTGGTCCATGCATCGTTGCCCCACCTCTAAACTATAATCCAGTTATCAAACTATCAATCTCATTCAAACTTGGTAAAATTCATATTTGGTAGATAAATATGCATACCTGAGGCCCACGCAAACTCCCATGCCTTGCTCGACCAGTACCCTTTTGCTTCCACGGCTTTTTTCCAGTTCCACTAACCTCACTTATTGTTTTTGTTGAATGCGTTCCCTGTTGAAGAATTCTAGCTTAGTCCAACTGTCCGACTTCTACTTCGAGCACAAAAAGTTTCAAAGACATTTATGTGAAATAACTACTTATTTTTTTAATACTATAATCACGGCAATATATATTGAGCAAAGAAAAAAACTTCAACCCCAATGCTGTTTTATCCTACAAGGTTTTCAAGGCATTCTACTGATTACAATAAGCTTGCCCCGACATGAAAAGTGAGAAATTGGTAACTTAAGGAGAAGAGGGAAAGGAAAAAAATTCAGGCAGTCCGCTTTTAATGTTCAGACAAAGTTTCGACCACTGCAAGCGAAAGCTATATCATTAAAAATAAATAATTGTGTCATATTCACAAATACCACAATTAATAGCAACCTAACACCTTTGTGAATTTATAAAATTTTAACTTAATAAAACGATCACAAAGATAACTTCATTACTAGACATGCAACCAAACATCCATTCATTACCTGTTGTCGCTTTGCAAGCTGCCATCGAACAACTCGGTGAATAATATCCTTCCTAATAGGAACGTCAAAAACATCACCAGCCAAGACCATGAACCCCTTATCCTCATTATGAAAATTTGTAACTGGTATTATCAGGTCCTGATAAAGTCCTGTTTAACGAATCAAAGTTGAATATATAAGTAAACTTGCCTCGTCTGTTAAACACGTGAAGTGATAATCATGTGTAGCTTGCTCCTCAGCAGCGATTAAAAATTTGATGCACAAAGCTTTAGAACTCACGCCTACCTAATATCCGTTTATCTGACACTTCCGCCTTAGTGGAAGATAAATCAGAACCCATTGTTACAGTGGAAATCCTCCGACAAGAAGGGAGCAAACCGAACTATATTGAATTACACAATATGAATGTTAATAATCATAATCCCAATACGACAATGGAAAAAACTGATCAAATTGATTAAAGTAAACATTTAACATTAATTTCAATTCCATGTCTTTTTATTGTCATACAATGTCAAAACTAAGCTTAGCTGACACATTAATTGAGAATTCTTGCATTAATTGGAGGCTAAGTACCTTGGACAGCACAACAGAATCTGAAAAAATGTGAGTCTTCAGTAGAAGTATGACCTTGCAAATTAACATAAAGCAATTTATAACAGTCGTATTCAATCACTAACAGATAAATTTCAGGACAAGATGCTATGAATAGCAACAATTGACGACTAAAAAGATGGTTAAGATCGCATTACCGATAGAATCATGAAATGACTTGTACATCACTCTTGAAGAATCAGAGTAGCCAAATGCAGATAAAGATCTTAGAGAACGTGACAGACTTCTGGAGATTGATATAGCCATCTTGCAAAAATCCTCACAAATTTGACAAAGAGCATTCAACACAACATTCCTGATAATTCACACAAATAAGCTGAGCTTTATTCAAGGTTTAAATATTGGAAGTTATTTTTCTATTAGGAAAAGGGAAGAAACTAGGGGTGACACAGTCCGGTTTAAATTCCAGGAACAGCACCCACGAATCTGTAAATTCCAAAATGTTCTCCATTTTTTTTACATACATGACCATCCCGGGACTGAACTGTGTTTCACGGTGCAGTCCAGTCCAGTTTCAGGCCGGTTACACTATTTTTATAATAAAAAATTTATTGATAAATGCATATTTTATTAATAAAATACTACAAAATATACGAGTTATTTTAAATAAAAGCCAAATATCTCCAAATAAAACCGAGGTTCAAAAGAGAGAACCTCCTTGGTTGAAATTAACTCCAGTCTCCAGGGGAAGAACTCTTTGGAGCATGTGAGATGGAACTCTTATACAGAAAAGAGATAACCTGTGGCAGGATATCACGCACTGCTGCCTCAACATCAGGGTGGGGTGGAGGGTTTGAAAAGAGAAATCAGGGTGGGCCAATTTCCCACGGTTGTTTTTTTTTTTACAAAACGCTGCACTGGACTAAGATCCCAGTTTTTTCTTGTCCAAAACCGTAGCCGGTTTTTAACGTACCATAATGGGCCCGTACGACACCAAACCGGTTCTATTCTGCCCACCGCTATAGGAAACACACGTGCATAAATGTCTCTTTCTAATACTTAAAAAATGAAGTAAAAAGCCAAACAAACTAATTATTCAGCGACACAAACTTCTGATAATGGCGGCACTTCTGAAATTGGCCACCCCATGTTTTGATGCCAATTTTATTTTTTTTATCTTCATCTTTGTCAGCATACACAGTACCATTTTTTTCAAACTAACTATCCTGAAAACCAATTCCATCCAAAATCAAATCAATTATAAGCATACTTGGGAGTACGCATCCACCCAACCGACCCAATCCATTGTAATGCCACAATCTGTGACCCGAATGGGCCAGCTTACTGATTGAAACAAAATCCATACTAATCCCAAGCTGAACAGGTGGGTATGGGTCAGTTATCGGTTAAATTAATTTCAAAAAACAGTAATAAAATTAAAATTTTCATTATCCAATTAAAAAATCCAACAGCAAAAGAAGAAATGTAAAAGAATTCATGTTGAATATAGAAGAATCAGCATAGGAGATATAATTCTTTTCATTCAAACAGTAAAAGAGATTACACAATATGATCCACAACTAACTAATCTTTAACGGGAAGAAGAAATGTAATGGAATCTTTGAAAAAACACTCTTTTAAAAAGTAAACAGTAGTATCACACTAAAAATAAATAGAATCAGCAATCCATTAATAACGAAAAATCAGTTTAGAATTCCAGTCACCTAAGCTTCCCTTTCAACTATCGGACAAGAGAGGAGAGGCGACAACGACAAGGAAGGCCGCGGCGGCGACGACGAATAAGGCTGCGAGGGGTTTCCCGTTTCTGTTATGTGCGTCGATCGTAACAGAGACTTAGGGTTTTTTTTATTTGTGATTTGCGGCTTACGGGTTCGGCTCTTTGGGCAAGAGAATTTAAAAGCCTTAGCTTCTTGTGTGTTGAATGGAAAATTGTAACCGACCCGATTCATAAAAAAACCCGACTCATAAAACAGAGGTATGGTCGACCCGGCGTCCATGCCCTAACACATAGGGGTGAGCAAATGGTTAACGGACGAGTATTTTTTAAAAATACCCGGTCCGTTCGGGAATCGAGTATGAAGTTCGGGAATCGGGTATGTAGTACCACCGAAACTCAGACCTACCCTAAAAAACAAAGAAATACCCGGATCCGGATATTCCGGGTATTCTAGGTCTACCCGAAAAAGTATCAGGCAGATTTCGAAAGCCTCTATGGATAAGAAGATTTACTAGCCACAATTTCTGCGTCTAGAACAATTAGAGGACAAAGGAGAACCAGGGGTCTAGCAATCTTACGCGTTGGCAAATAGAAGGAACTAAGAAGCAGAAGAAAATGAGAAAACGATAATTAAGAACTAATTTTAAAAAGAAAGAATCTCAAAACTTGGCATCTCTCAACCCTAAAAGGCTGGACTGCCATAGAGTCGAGGTGCCGATTAAACAAAACATTGAAGAGAGTTCCGATCTGATTTCGGCGATCGGAAGAGAGCTCCGATGATCAGAAACCTAGAAAAAGAAGCAAGAAGCAGAGGAAAGTCGACGGGAGGAACAAGAAGCTTCCGATCCATAAAAAAAGAAATAAGAAACCAAAAAAAAACCCAAAACAGATGCAAAAAAGACCAAATCAAAGCAGACAACTTCACACACTTGCAATCAAGTAGAGCATATTAAGTTAAGTGGGTAGAGAGGGATCACTAGCTTGCCTCAGAAAGTGAGCAGCTTCAGCTTTTGCAAAAGGCTTCTTCTTTGCTTTCTGGAAATGAAGATTTGAAGAGAGAGGGAGAGAGAGATAATGGTGTTCGAGGTTTGAAGGGAGAAGAGTGTATGTATAGCAATGGTGGAAAGCAGAGAGAGAAAGAGGGAGAAAAAAAGTAGGGGTGAGCATTTATCGGTTCGGTTCGGTTTTCACTAAAATTGAAACCAAACCGACTAGTTTTCGGTTTTCGAATTTTGAACCGATTAGTTGAAAATATACATAAAAACCGAACCGGATATTTCGGTTCGGTTTCGGTTTTACTTGCTACACAAAATAATATCTATAATTTTATAAATTTCGGTTTCACTAAAATTTTCGATCCTAAAACAACGAATAAATTAAAAAGACATTAACATCATTGATAGAAAAATCATATATACAAAGATAACAAATCAACAACTCAAACAAAATCCAGCTATTCAAAATAAAATCCGTGAAGTTTCTAGCAGTGAGTGAACGATTCAAAATAAAACAAAAAAATCAGCTATTCTTCTATTCAATCAGCAACTCAGACAAAATTCATT
>QAOC01022724.1:0-32498 GCA_003255005.1 Begonia fuchsioides | reverse complement strand
TGTTATGTTCCGGCGACGAGTCGAAGATCTTTTTCATTTCGTGTATCTCGTACATCTGTCTTTCGTTGTAATTTATAAACATTAACATTTGTTCCTTCTGTTACTCACTTTTCTAATGTCACCAAATTTCCTTTCTCTCAATTAATCTTATACGTCTGCATGAAATATATCTAAGTGTCGACCGCAAATACAATGAGTGTCGACCGGACTACGATTGGTGTCAACCGCAGGTATACGAAGGTGCCGACCGCGCATTATAAAGTACGTTGACGGTGTCGACCGGGAGTATACGGTGTCGACCGCAGATCATTCCAGCGTGAAAAAAGGGGTCGACCGTATTATACGGGGTCGACCGCATTTCCGTCCAGAGAGTATTATGGAGTCGACCGCCATCTAATGTGTCGACCGCAGCGCATTCCAGAGTGAAAAAGGGGTCGACCGTATTATACGGGGTCGACCGCATCTCCGTTCAGAGAGTTTTATGGAGTCGACCGCTATTTAATGTGTCGACCGCAGCGTATTCCAGCGTGAAAAAGAGGTCGACCGTATTATACGGGGTCGACCGCATCTCCGTCGAGAGAGTATTATAGAGTCGACCGCCATTTAATGTGTCGACCGCAGCGCATTCCAGAGTGAAAAAGAGGTCGACCGTATTTTACGGGGTAGACCACATCTCCGTCCAGAGAGTTTTATGGAGTCGACCGCTATTTAATGTGTCGACCGCATATCCATCGAGCGCATTGTAGGAGTCTTATTTGTATATTGATTTAGAATGTCAACAAAATTTTTTGTCTGATTTTCAATGCAAGTCCATTATTCCAAGCCGTGTTTTCGTACCAAATTCCATCAGTAACTTACCGATACACGATTTATTGAATCGTGTTTGTTTGTCTGACCTTTTTCAATTCCAGGGCCCATATTACGAAAACTCAATTCGCATGTTTTACGCCAATTTTACTTTTTCACCGAACCCTTTAAAAGTGTCTAGTTATGTGTAAGGAAAACGCATAACCATCACGTCTCGTTATCTCAACGAGATGCTGTACTGTAATGACAACGAGAGAGCCCATCGCTACTATGAGGCTTTCACCGAGCCTCCTTGTGTCGAAACGGGTGCGTACACTGATTTTCTCCGCTCCGTTGTAAAAAATCCCAACACTCACCTTCCCCCTAAACCGAAAGCCAATGACTTGAACGTCACGGCTCGTCTTGTCCACCACATGATCTCCTATAACCTCCTACCTAGGGATGGTCATAGGGATCATGTGAGTAGAATGAATTTGCACGTATTTTATAACATTTTCACTGAAACCAACTTTAACGTTGGCTATGTAATTTTAAAAAGGATGATTGATCTTTTTGAAAACTCGTCCAAGTCAATGCCGTTCAACCTTTTGTTGACGGAAATTTTCCACGAAAACGGTGTGTCATTTCCTCCCTCCGAAACACCTGTACTGGTTAGGAGAGTCGACACCTATTCGACATCTACCCTTGCAAGAATGGGTATTGTAGAAAACACGGACGACGAGTGGATCTTCAAAGGCGATCATCCGGGCTCGACATCACAGGCCCTCCAGCACGAGGGGGCTGAGTACGACCAAGAACAACGCGCTGCAGCAGCTAGTCGTCCTTCGACAACCCGCCGGATCAAGACATCTTTGGAAGACGTCAAGCTTTTAATGAAGAATTCATTTGAGAGAGTCCACCGACGGCTTGACACGATGGATGTCCGCCTCGCAACATTGGATCGACGGTTCGACGAGGCACAAAACTGACAATGGGCTGGAATTTTTTGTACTTCGCCGGCACCCTCACCCACAGCTGCTCCACCTCCATCGGACGATACCCCTATGGAGTAGGTTCGTTCTTTTGTACTCTTTTCAAACAATTAAACAATTTTTTGTAACATATTTTACTTTTTAATGGCACAATGAATGCTTTCAGTGTTTCTATTTCGATTCGTACAATGCATGAGTATTAATTGTTAACTCTTTTGCGAATTGATTTCAAATTGGATGCTTTCAGTGTATTGTTTATTCGATGTATTGTTTTCGTGTTTCTTTTGCGTAACGGAGGCGATACATACAAATGTTATCATGCAATTTTTTTTTTGGCTTGAAGAAAACAATATGCATAAATTAGTCATTACATAATATCGAATAAGTTATACAACTTTAATATACGAGTTTTTTTTTTCTTGTTTGGCTCGTTTGGCTCGGCTCGTTTAGGCTCGACAGGCTCGACTGGGTCGGATCGGCTCGCTCGTTTAGGCTCGAGCCAAATTTTTTTTAAAAAAGCTCGACAAAGCCGGCTCGAATAGGCTAGTCAGGCTCAAAAGGCTCGGCTCGTTTGGCTCGTCAGGCTCGACGAGCCGGCCTTCCCTGGGCTCGAGCGGGCTCGATTGCCAACTCTACCATTTTCACCTCTGATCTCCTGGATTTTACAGTTCGCAACAACAAGCATACAGGTTAAGATATGCAGTACGAAATACGGATTTATGTCACCTCAAATGTCGAGTATACTACTAAAGATTCTACTTTTTCATATGGCTGTTAAAATTCTGTTTTCATCAAGTCTTACTCCATATCATCAACTCTATCGATGGGGAAAAAGACTGGTGGGTTTTGTAGCTAAAAAGCTGGTAAAGGTTGTGGGACAGTCCGAATTTCTCTTCCACTCTAGTCTCTGTCAATTTAGGGTTTAGATTATAATTTCTCGCATTTTGGTGTTGGTTTGGCCTGCGCCCCGTCCCTGGCTCTGAGCTTCCCGTTTGCTCTCTGCTCTGAAAACCCTCCATGAAAGATGTTCCCCTCTCTGTGTTCGACACATTGTCTCCTTCGCTATGCACCAGCTACTTCTTAATGCTTTCTTATCTTACCCTTCTTTTCTCGATTTCATATCTGTCTCCCCTGCTAACCCCCCAGTTTTTGTCTTAATAAAAAGTTATTGCAACAGCAGAGCCAGTTTATTAAATCAACATTATTAACTAGATCTTCCTGAATCATTCTCCCCTGGTCGACTGTAATCTAAGGAGTTGCATGCGGAGTAAATGATTTTCGCTTGAGAAACAGATAGTGTAGGCTGTGTTTGGGGAAGACACTTATCCTTGGATGGGATTTAGAACATTTTAAACGCCATAGGGCTGTAGATTAGGGGTTTCAGGTAAGAGTAGGGTTAGGGTTTCAAGAAGCAGAGAGAGTACGCGAATCGGTCACAGCAGCGCAAGAGTATAAGCAAAGCATACAGGAAACTTGTTGGGAGTTTGAAGAGCTAAGAGAGAGAGAAAGAGAGAGGACAGAAACCCTAAGAGGCCTCTCCTCCAAAAGCTACCTCTCCTTCGCTTTAAGTCACGTTCAACAGTCGAGTGATATTCAAGACAAAAAAAAAAATCCTTGCTTCCTGATAACAACAACACTTAATGTGGCCTAACCTAGTCATTAGAAGCATATAAATGCAACTGTTCAGTCGTTCCCAGCATGTTCCTCGTAAACGAAACCTGCTTCTTGTCTGTTTGTTATAATCTTTAATTTACTCTGAACTTCTGAGCATCTCCTATAGTCCTATTGTCCCCAATAAGTGGGTTTAAGTGTTCTTTTCGTCCAAATCCTGCAGTTGGAAGGAGGACAGAAATGCTCCCTAACAAGTCGTAGATCTTCGCCAAAGAAGAACACTTTAAGAAAGATAATATAATTTAAGAAGATCGAAGTCAACTTGGAGATTTGTATCAGAAGATGAAATCTAAGTTTGAATTAATGGTGAAAATGGGTCATGCCTCTTTCACTAGTCTGTGCGCCACAGAGATGGAAGCCCCGCCCGCACCGCCTGCTATGATTATCCTCCATTAAAGCCAACAATCCTCCACTGATTAATTTAAATCCAGTGGAATGAACAACCGTGACTTGAACGCTCACAAAATTAACTAGAGAGAGAGTACTTGCAATGTGATATTTATGGTGGAACGCATTAAATGAGTTTTGGATTTGGTAGCACATGATTTGACGCCTTGGGCTCATATCAAGTCTGCAATGTCTTGGGTTAGCGTGGGGCGGTGAGTAACGAAGCGTATAGCAAGGAGTCATGTCAGATGCTCCAACGAGAGTGTGAACAAAATAGCAAGGCATCAACCAATCACTGGATCTGATATGTCCTAAAATCTGCATAGAGCTATCGAATAAAGGGCCTAGTTTTAGTCAGAAACCCTTAAGAAAAACCAAGTGAAAGCTAAAGATAGAAGCATTGAGTAGTTGAACTGGGGCTCAGAAAAAATAAAAAAAACAAAAAATTCACATTTGTCTTCTAGTCATCACCTAAGTAACCATGGTTATGGATTGGCTATTTTCTCGCCCAACTTTGCAACTAATCAGAGGGTGATGCCATGAATCTAGCAAGCATGGGAATACAGTACCGTGCCCTTTCACACAAGATGGATTATGGTGCTATCTGGGAATGGAAAGTATGGCATAAGAGCGTCACAGTCCTATAAACCACCTTTTTAGGCTTAGCTACACAGAGACGCCTTTGCATGATCGTAGAACATTCTTCGTATCTCCAAGCTTAAACCATGGTTGCAAAAAAATGTTGGATCATCTCTGCAAGGATCCCGTTCAGGCCTCACATGGGCATAGTAGTCGCACGAACCATCTTCTGTAATAAATGTTGGAGAGAGGCCATTGATGAGGCCCCTCCTGAAAACCCGTTGGTGTATTCTTGTAATAGAAAACATGGCTCCTATAAAAATGACATTTTTATGATTAAGCACAACTTCCAAGCATAATAAGCAAATCGACTGTGATCGATTCATCAATGGTGCCTATATTCTTGGAGATGTTCATACTTAGAACTCAACTTCAATCAAAACATGTGCAACTCCAAAAAAAAGTGATTCTAGACTGTCCATTCGTCAAGCCTAGATGCAAATTTTCTTGAAAGGCGCACATGTTTATCAAACATCAAAGTTTCAAAGATTTAGAACGATGACAATACATGAGACCTTAACTAGCAATCAACGAGATATTCGGTTTGATAAGTCCTACCATCGAGTTCCACTATCACCTTCTTGATCACGGATTTGAATTTGCCTGCCAAAGAAGCTGAATTTCAGCAAGATCACTCAGAAAGTAGTGATATTTTGAAATGTTATGGTTCAACAAGAAAGATCCCAGCTCTTCATCAAATCACATTTGTTTCATCTACCCATTGAGATGCTTCCTAACACATTATTCATCTCACTTGAAATAATTTTAATGCTGAGCACTAAATGAAATTGATAGTAGCCATCATCACTTTACTGTGCCTCCTCTCCACGTCCATTAATGAAGTCAATGCAGTTCCACATACTGTCCATTCTTCAACAGGAGCAGCCAAATTCCCTACCGAGTTGATACAAACAAATGAAAACTCAGTTGTTTGAAAAAATGATAAAAAAACATATGGACAGTTGGGAGTGCTTAAGATAAAGAAGGCAAAAAGAAGCACAAAACTGAAGATATTAGTCCAGTTTTCCCACCCTAAAGTAAGGCTCTAGCAGCATAACCCAGAGCATAGCAATAGTTGGAATCGCCCGCACGGACATAGCTCAGTTGGTTCAGAGATGACAGAGTTGGTAACAAGTGCCAAGGTTTGAAGCTTGGTGGTCGCAGTGTGAGAGTTGTTACCTCCAATGTGGGGTAGCTCCTTGTGGACTACAGGTAAAGGCCTCTCATCTCTAGCCCACTGAGTTACCGTGACTCACCCCCTCACATGTTGTGGGGCCGGGGTGTGGGGGCCCTGTGGGCGAGAGATTTTGTCTTTTTGGTAACAAGCAATAGTTGGAATCGAAGTTAGTTGGCAGACCACATCAACCTTCGTATCGGTGAAAGAAAAATGATTATGACCTCATTACAATTGCTAGTATAAAGTTTTAGTCGAGTATGATCAGCATTTTTCTCCTTTTTGCGTGTAAATCATGCTAATGTCCATAAGTTAAATCCAGTTTTATCAATTGACTCTGAAATTCTTATGCACAGGCCAAAATACTAAAAAGTCATGCATTAGATGCAAAAAGAACGAGTGCCCAAAAAAGTGAGACTGCCCTTTGAATTGACCAGTTATTCACTTTTTTGCTTTCTTCCTCCAACTCTAATTCGGCCATTTGAATAAGCATTTTTTCTGTTTCTATCTTGGCAATCTAAATGCAAAAATAAGGTTAGCATGATCAT
This sequence comes from Begonia fuchsioides, assembly GCA_003255005.1. NCBI lineage: Eukaryota > Viridiplantae > Streptophyta > Magnoliopsida > Cucurbitales > Begoniaceae > Begonia > Begonia fuchsioides. The sequence continues at coordinate 26,301 of QAOC01022724.1, read as the reverse complement.
GCTAAAGAACCAACTTGAAAACATGAGCGATAGAGCTATGTTCCCACGTGTACATGTCCATGTGGATCCCTTTCAAGCATCAACTGTTCTTGGATTGCTCAGGAGAAAACTCGAAAGCTCGAGGGATTGGCCTATAAGTTTCTTTTTCCATAAACCATGTAACAACCCTCATTTTTATTTTAAGAATTTGTGACTTTAAGACGAAAACGATTAATACCTTTTCATGAATGATGCTTAAATGTTAGAGTATTAAAGTATCGTGGATATTAGTAAATTAGTAGGCTAAAGATGATGAAGAAAATAATGTTTAAGAAGTATGTGGAATGATGTTATTCGGAAAGGTTGGAAAATTATATAGGTTCGGTCGACACAATTTGCAGTCTGTCGACATAGAATAGCTTTCGGGAGTTTATTCGGTCGACCGCATGGTCAAGCGGTCGACACCTTCAAGTTCGGTCGACATAATAGACGAGCGGTCGACATAGCATAACTTTCGGGAATTCATTATGTCGACATAAGTCGACTTATGTCGACATAAGTTGGATAAGTCAGCAAAATCAGCAGAATTCTGATTGGTGGACATAAAAGGAAAATTGATTTTAATTGATAAAGGGCTTTAAGTGGGTCTTGGCTGACATTTCTCCCTCCCAACCACGATCTCCTTCCCCCTTTCCTCCCTAGGGTTCGTGCTCTAAATCAAAGGAGGGTGAGATTGAGATAGAGAAAGAGTTTTGTGAGGAAAAAAAAAGAGTGAGAAAGTGAATGCTTCAAGAGAAGTGAAGTGAAGAGCTTTGATATTTCGTGGAGGCTGAAGCTCAAGGTATTTTCATATCCTTTAAAGTTATTGTAGGTTCAATAATGATAAAATGATGATGTTGGTTGGATTGATGGATAAAAATGAAGGATTTCAAGTAGAATGTTAGAAAATCAGTTGATTCTATGCAAGGTTAGGGTTTTTGAGATTCGGTCATATTGTAGCACGAATTGGAGTTTACAACCTTCATAAGAGTTAAAGTAGACTCTTAGAGAAATTCATAGCCGTTTGAATCACTCAAATTGAAGCTTTGTAGACAAAGTTATGAATGTTACAAGTTAGTCGATGGAAACTGGGATAGCGCCGGTCGACATATTATCAACCGGTCGACACAAAATAACTCTCTGTAAATGGTTCGGTCGACCGTTTGACCAAGCAGTCGACATATTATGCTAAGTTATGTCGACACATATAGGTTTATGTCGACCTAATCACTGTTCAAACAATGCATGCCTTCTATTTTGGCCACGTAGTCAACATACGTTAGTTTTCTGAATTTGGTGTCTTCTAAGAAGTTATAGTAGACTCCTTAAGGAACAATTTGACTTCTTAAGTATCACAAATGGATCAATATAGAGGAAGTTATGAATTTTGGAAGTTATAGTGAAAATAGTTACTCATGGTGTAAAACTTATTCGAATGGTTTGACAATATAGGTTCTCAAGCTTCTAGTGTGCATTGCCAAGTTGAAACCAAAGACATCAGAACTCAAGGTAAGTATGTGTTGTATGCGTTTGGCCTATTAGAGGTCTACATTGCAAAGGTTATGTATTTTTATGATTTTTGATTGATGATAAACTGGTTGGGGTGTAATGCACAATACACCGACCTCAAGTCATTTGAGGATTGTTTGTGTGCCTTGTATTGATTGATTGAAAGATTTCTGTGGGATTTTTATGGATATGTTTATATGACTTTTATGGACATATTTAGATTTTCATGCATTAAGGATAAGATTGTATGTGACATGCTATGGATATCATGCATCATGTTTTCTACGGATGACAACGAAAATGAATTTCCATGCATGAAAGCTACGAACGAGTTATAATAAGTGAATCGTAGGGGGATGGCGGATTGAGTGTTAGGTTGCCCATGGGGTCTTTGATGCCTACATTCATCCCCGCAATAATCCTATTGATTCGATGAAGACATCTACGATACAGGAGAGTAAAGACGCCCTCGGCAATGGCTATGAGTCCATGTTACCGTGAGCCCAATGGGGATTGATGGTAGGTTGTTATATCTCCTAATGATATAAATTATGTAAAGGAGAGTAAAGACGCCCTCGGCAATGGCTATGGGTCCATGTTACCGTGAGCCCAATGGGGATTGACGGTAGATTGTTATATCTTCTAATGATACACGTTATGTAAACCCTAAGATCATGTTTTGTGGATGGTCGTCATATGGGGGGCGGATCCACACCACGAAAATGAAATGAGCTACATGGTTTTAAATCATATCATTCATTACATCATGCATGTTTTATTTGCACTACTTACTGAGCTTTAAGCTCATTAGTTAGACTTTGCAATGTAGGTGATGACTTGAACGTTGAAGAAATGTCACCTAAGGATTTAATATGAAGGAGGAGGAGAGTGTCTTCCGTGGAGCCTTGCCGTTGTTAAGCGAGATTTGACTGGTGGGGTAAGCTCACTAAAAGACACATGTTTTGAAGAGGACTTGCAAAAAGTTATTTTGAATTACAAATATGTAGTGTTTGTAAAGTTTTATATTTTGAGAATGTGACCTATGTTTTACTACCTATAAGTGTGATTTGAAATGTTAGCTTCCGCTATGTATGTACACAAATATATATGTATAGATTTGATAAAAGAATTTTCAATGAAAAGCTTTTTATGTTAAAAAAAAAAAGGGATGTTACAAACCAGGCCAATATTTCATTGAGTTCTGAAATAAGTTGCTGCACCTATAAATGGCAGATCAAGGGTAAATATTGTCACGCCCCGAAATTAGGCCTAGACAGACGCTGGGCCCAATGACCTAGTTCCCGAAAGAACCCGACCACTAAGCCCGATGCTCGGTATTCAATTTAAAATCAACACCGGAAGACTTGAACTTTTTAAGCAAGCCCAACATCCAATCCAATGAGTCGGATAACATAATTGTCGAGAAGCATAAGCAATGACTCTGCCATGTTGCATAAGTACACATCCCAATTCGACTCCTAATGCATCAGTATATACATTGTATGGTAAATCCTCATTAGGTACTGCAAGAATAAGAGCTGAAGTCAAGTGCTCTTTCAATTCGTCAAAGGTCATCTGGCACTCGTTACTCCAAATGAATCTCATCTCTTTCTTGATGAATTGAGTTAATGGCTTGGCTATAGATGAAATTTTTTTTATAAGTCGACGATAATAGCCATCTAACCCAAGAAAACTTCGAACTTCAAAAACGTTCTTGAGGCGGTTTCCATTCCACCACCACTTCATTTTTCTGAGGCTCAACAGATATTCCATCACGAGAAATGATATGTCCCAAAAACTTAATTTCATTTTTCCAAAATTCACACTTGTATAATTTGGCATATAATTTATGTTCACTCAAGGTTTCCAACACTATTTCCAAATGTCTCATGTGCTCTTCTTGTGAGTTTGAATAAATTAAAATATTATCAATGAAAACACAACAAATTTATCAAGATATGGCCGAAACACCCGATTCATTAAATCTATAGATACTGCAGGTGCATTAGTCAAGCCAAATGGTAAGACCGTGAAGTCAAAGTGACCATAGCGAGTTCTGAAGGCTGTTTTAGAAATATTATCTTTTTTTATCTTCACCTGATGGTACCCAGACCTTAAATTAATCTTGGAAAAATATTCACAACCACCCAATTGGTCGAAAAGATCATCAATTCTTGGCAATAGATATTTATTCTTAATTGTGGCTTGATTCAACTTTCGATAATGATGCATAGGCAGAGAGAACTATCACTTTTCTTGCCAAAAAGTACTGGTGCACCCCAAGGAGAATTGCTATTCTGAATAAAATATTTTTGCAACAAGTCATCCAATTGAATTCTTAATTCTTTTAATTCAGCAGGAGTCATACGATATGGATGAATCAAAATTGGAGCTGCTCCAGTGACACAAAAATTAAAAATGGAAGGATGATTTTGGTGAAGATTGACTGGTTTTATGGAGGTCATAATGTGTTTGGGGATGAGGAATTTATGGCACATCTTTGGAGAGTTTGATGGAGGATAATGATAACGAAAACAGAGGGAAGAGCTAAATGAAACTTGTTACTAACCTTTCTTCCTTGCAAGGATGATGGAAAGCAGCAAGGAAAACTCAACTCACTAGCTTGGAAGTAAGCTGAATTGGGTTCTTCTCGGATGGCCAAATATGACTCACCAGAGGTTGATCGGAAGGGAGCTTAGGAAATGAATTCCAGAGAAATGCAAATGCATTCTAAATTTAAATATTACAAAGCTGATTACAATCATCCTCAAGTGAAGTATTTATAGACTCTAAGTAGGCTGAAATTATAGCCACATTCAGTTGAATGAATCAACCCAAATATAGTGATTAAATTCAACTTGAAAAAAAAAACTAAATTCTAGCAATTTGTTAGCCGCTAACTAACATCACATGGAGGAGAATAAACTCTCTCAACGTGAAGGAAGAGAGTTGACTTCTAAAAAAAGTAGAAATTCATAACAAACCCATAAAAAACTCATAAAACCCATAAGAAACCCACAAAACCCATAAGAAACCCATAAAAACCCAATGTCATACCCATGTGCACAGAATTAGACATGAAATGAGCTAATACTAAAGATAAAGTTTGTAAATGAAATATTATTGCATGAGCCATGCAATGCTAGAATCCGGGTGCACTATCTTCTCGGGCTAGAAAACTAGTTGCACTATCTTCTTCTTGATCCATCCATAAAATAAGATGTTTGGGCTGCTCTTGGTCATTAGAAGAAGGCTCCATGAATGATACTCCATTAGATAGGATGATGTGCCACAGATGACAAAACTCGATTGATGAAGCAAACTATTTTTCTAATGAGTTTGTTAATTTTGTAGGAGGCTCTTTTCATAAAAGGCTTATCAAGAAGCCAAGCATGAAGGGGAAAACATGCTTCCTTTTTTACAACTCTTTTGCATCCGTGGCATGGAAGGGTGATCCAATCCTCCAAGGTGATGATAGCACCATTTTTGGTTTCGGCCTAGGATGACCTCTGGAGCTTGTGCGGCTGTTTCGAATGCCTTCTGGACCTGATTTGGCCAAACATGCTTCTACAAAAATGTGGCCAACATCCTAAGGTTTCCAGAATGTGGCGGAGCATGAAATTTGGACAACAATTTCCCAGCCAACGAATGCCATTACATAGGCATCCAGAAGATGGAGCGGCCCGGGAGCATCAAACCCATGGTGGCCGATCCATGGCCATGTTTGGCCCCAACGGAAAGGAAGGCCCAATTACATCATTTCACACCATTGGAGCAGCAGCTAGCAGCCCAAGGAAGTGCCCAACCCTTGGTCCAAGAAGGATGCAAATGATCAATACCGATTAGCCTTGGGCTATCCAACAATTGATGGACCGAACCTTGCCTAAAGCCCCATCCACCTTGAGCACGTATTAGATCCCCACAAAGTTTGGCAAGTGAGGCCCAACAATGAAGGTTTGCTTGTCCCCTTGGAAGATATTTAGTTTTTGGAAATACTTGTAATTTGTATCTAGTTTTGGACTTAGATTGTTGTTTGGAGGTTGGTTCGATTTGGACCAACTTGCTAGGTTTTGGTTCGGATTGGACCAATTCATGTTCCTTCTTGTAGGGACTTAGGGAAAACCTATTTTCCCAAGTGAATGCTGTGTTTTGTGGTTAACTTAGACGTGAGATAGAGTCAAGAGCTGATGGAGTGGGAGGCAAGTTGATGGTGGGCCCTTAGTCCACCAAACTCTTACTATTCCACTCATTAGTCTTAAATTTAAGTTTTTAATTGTTCTTGTCTTTTGTGTAAGTTAGAGGGGGTATGAATACCTCCTCCCACGTCTAATGAAGGCAGAAAAAGATTGGATAAAAGAAGAAGCTTGAAGCTCCTCTCCCTTTTTCTCACGGCTTTTCATCCAAAGGTGAGTAATATCATTTGTTATGGATTGTCTTTGGTGTTGGTGTCTTGCTAGAGTCACTAAGCCTTTGTTCCAACCTTCCTCCTCACTTGATTAGGATTAAGGCAAGCTTGGAAGTCCCATAGCTCTCACTCCATCCCATTTGTTTTCGGATCTTTTGCTGTTTGGTGTTATTTGTTGTTGTTATTTCTTTATCGAGTGGATTTTGTGCATCAAAAGCCACCTCCGTGCCAACTTTTGTTTTCCGTGTGCTAATGTTATCATATTTGGTCTGTGAGCTTCTCATTCGTGTCTTAAAATATTTGGTCTTTCATTGTATCCCCTGTTCCTTCCATTTAGGAGTTGTGCCTTCATCTCCAATGTCTTTCACCCGAATACCTGAAATCTGACCATTATGTCGACTGATTTTTAATCTCTCATATCTTTTAATCTACCCGTGCTTTTTCCCTCTAACCAAGTGCAATTCCTTCCCATTTAATTGAAATTGATTTCTACCAATTTTCTCATTCCCAGACTCTCTGTATTGAAAGTTGTGCCAAAGTCTTTCACTACTTACCGCACTGCCAAGCCCTGTTTTGTCTGTTTGTGTATTAGAAAGTAGTCCTGTGTCATTTTACGTTCTACACGTGCTATCGCTCTGAATTTTGGACCAAGCCTAGCCCGTCCCTTAAAGTTTGAGTCCACCAAATATTAGCCCAAACGCACATGTACATTGGTGGCCTTAACCAGTCTTCTCCCCTGTTTCTGCTGATCACTTCTTTTCTCGGCAGATTGCTTGTTTTCCTTTGTCCTCTTTTCTCCCGACACCTCTCCCACCATAAACTAGCATATCCGGTTAATTCTAAAGAGACTAATCTCAATTTCATCCTTTCTGAATAATTATAGCAATAAAAAAATCTTGTCTACTTTTTCAACCCAATCCAAGAATGAATCTCCATTGCATGAACCATTAAAAGAAGGGATTGATACCTTGATGTTTCTCATGTTTTCATCTCGGTAGGATTGTTCTTGAAAATCAAAATCAATCTTGGACTCCTCGGTATGATGTTGTCTAGGCAAAAATTGGCCATGATCGGGTTTCTTCTTTGGAGTCAGAACTTGTGGAACTTTCATAGAAGGTAGATTAGCATCTAACCTTTGCAACAACAACTCAAGCTTCTTATTAATATCATCGATTTGGCCTTTAATACTAGATTTAGCTTGATCATGATATAATGTGGAAGGGGGAGCATTTTGGGGCACCGATTCCCTGTTGTTGTGGTGTGAAACTTCACTTCTAGTCATCATCACTTCATTGCACGAAAATTAGATAATCAAAGTACAAATGGAAGTGTGAGAAGAGATTTTAAGCTCTGATACAAAATGACACAAAAATTGAAAATGGAAGGATGATTTTGGTGAAGATTGACTGCTTTTATAAAGGTCAGAATGTGTTTGGGGATGGGGAATTTATGGCATATTTTTGGAGAGTTTGATGGAGGATAATGATCACAAAAACAGAGGGAAGAGCTAAGTGAAACTTGTTACTAACCTTTCTTCCTTGCAAGGATGATGGAAAGCAGCAAGGAAAACTCAACTCACTAGCTCAGAAGTAAGCTGAATTGGGTTCTTCTCGGACGGCCAAATATGACTCACCGGAGGTCGATCGGAAGGGAGCATAGGAAATGAATTCTAGAGAAATGCAAATGCATTCTAATTTTCAATATCACAAAGCTGATTACAATCATCCTCAAGTGATGTATTTATAGACTCTAAGTAGGTTGAAATTATAGCCACATTCAGTTGAATGAATCAACCCAAATATAGTGACTAAATTCAACTTGAAAAGAAAAAAAAAACTAAATTCTAGCAATTTGTTAGCAGCTAACTAACATCACATGGAGGAGAACAAACTCCCTCAACGTGAAGGGAGAGAGTTGGCTGCTAAAAAAAGTAAAACCCATAACAAACCATAAGAAACCCATAAAACTCATAAGAAACCCACAAAACCCATAAGAAACCCATAAAAACTCATGTCATACCCATGTGCACGAAATTAGACATGAAATGAGCTAATACTAAAGATAAAGTTTGTAAATGAAATATTATTGCATGGGCCATGCAATGCTAGAATTCGGGTGCACTATTTTCTCGGGCTAGAAAACTGGGTACACTATCTTCTCCTTGATCAATCCATAAAATAAGATGTTTGGGTTGCTCTTGATCATTAGAAGAAGGCTCCATGAATGATACTCCATTAGATAGGATCCCTGCAAAATGAACAAACAAATTAGGAAATCTTTTGGATCGACTTCGGGTGATGACTCCTTCAGGCAACGTATCCCGTGGCATGTCATCCAGGCACAAGATTAATACCAAATTTGATTTCACGATCTGGCGGTAATCTTGGCAAATCATCAGAAAAAACATCGGGAAAATCTTGAACAATCAATAAGTCCAAGTCTGCCATCACATCATTGGATTTACTGCCAATAACAAATAAATTTTTGTAACATTCCAATTTCTTCCTCCTATCAAAACAGGCTCGTAGAATAAGATTATGAGGAATAGTATGAGAGTTACACTTATGCACTAATATTGTCCCAACATCTATAGTCAACGTCACCTACAGAAGGCGACAATCAATATGAGCTTTAAAACAGTTTAGTCAATCCATACTAAGAATTATATCAAACTGGTCCATAGAAATTATAATAAAACCAGTTGTTAACTGCTGTCCGTTTATAGCAACATTAGCCTTTGGAACCCATCTATCCACTAGGTAGCTAGAATGAAGGGGAGTGCTTAACTCTATAAGATTTTCTAGTTTCTCGAATTTCAATTTCAAAGCACGCACAATTACTTTTGAAATAAAAGAATGAGATGCTCCTATATCAAATAAGGCATGTATAAAAGTATTAGAAAGGAGGAGTGTACCATCAATCGCTCCTCGTCAAGGTTGCTCTGAAGTCTCTGGATCAGCTACAACATACATCTGACCAGTGACCTTAGCTTTACCCTTGTGTTTGTCTCTTGAACTAGAAGGGGTTGAGTTATCAGACATTTGCTGATGGAACCCTTGCGGTTTGACAACGGTCGCCTGATACTAGTGTTTGTATTGAGGTTGATACTGTTGAGGTCGAGATCCAGATAGTTAAGTAGGTATATAAGATGTTTGCTTAAACTGAGGGTGTTGACCCACTCCCTGGAAGTTACCACAGAAACTAAAAGATCCCGACATCGACGTTTGAACCGAAGTATCTCCCTGCTGACTCTGGTCATTGAAATAATAATCTTTTCTCCAATGACCCTTTTTCACACATGTATAACAAGTGTAATTGCTTCCAGGTTTACCCGAACAAGGGCCACTAGAGAAACTGCTTTTACTACTTTGGCCTTTACTAATATATTTCTTCGTAATCTTTCCACCACTTTTCTGGCCTTTATCTTCTTTTTTTTACTTGCAGCAAATTTTTTCTCTTGATCGGCTTCCACCCGCTTAGCCAAAGCCACAAGAAGTGGTAGAGAAGTGAAGCTCAAGGTAGCTAACTAGGATGATGAGAACCACGGGTATATCAAACCCGAGACCTTTCAACAATGCAGAAAAAGATACCTGGATCGCCTTTGAATCAAGTACGAGGAACTTGACCACATTCGAACCTTGCCGACGGAACCTAAGTTATCAAACAAGGAGCTTGACCCAGACCAAACTTGTCGGTAAGAACCAAAGCTATCAAATTTGATCTATCAAGAATTAACTTGATGAAGATTGAGTTCTTCGCAAAGAACCAAAAAGAAAATCTCTCCAAAACACTCAAGGTGAATTAATCATAAAATTTGTCTCTTTAACAATAACTTGGATGCCTTTAAATAAGCTACATAAATCCTAAGTAAATTAAAAAATAGAAAGATATTAGAAAATTATAATATCTTTGGGAAATTTTTTTTCAAATCGGTTAAGATTCTTGATTATGCCAAATATTCGGTAAATTGTGTATTTTGCAAGCCACGTCCGATTTTTATGATCTATCTCATTCCAAAAAGGTCTTGAAGGCAGCTACAACTTTGGTGAAGAAAACTTTTGAAATAACTTTGGGGACGTTGTTGAATCTGCCCATATATTCTTGCTAGTCAAGTAAATGTATGATTTAAGGAAGTTGCATCCACTTTCCTATTTTCTTTGTCCCTTCTATATCTTGTATTAGGCTTGGGCTCTTGGGCTTGTGTCCTTGACCACGTTGTATGATGTCAATATCTTCTTTAACACTTAACATAATAAGCATTTTATTTTGATGTTGAATAGATTCTTTCATTTTAATTTCCTCCACTAAACAACATAGCGCTTCATGCATTTTCATGGTTCTTGACCTTGTCATTGGGCCTCCAATTCCTTGTAGTTGGTGTTTCTCTTTGGGATTGATTTGTTTCAACACTTGATCCGCATCATTCCCTCCTTTCTCGAAAACATTCGTCCTCGAATCTCCTGCATCATACAATGATACGTCACTAACATTGAAAGTGACACTCACATTAACATATTCACTTGGCAAATCAATTTTGTAGGCATTGTCATTGATTTGCTCCAACACTTGAAAAGGACCATCTCCTCGAGGTTGCAACTTATTTTTCCTTCTACTTGCAAATCTTTCTTTCCTTAGGTGAATCCAAACCCAATCTCCTGGCTCGAATATGACTTTTGTTTGCTTGATGCGCATAATGCTCATTTTTTTCTATATTCACCCTGGCCTTTGTATGCAAATCTCTAACGAATTCTTCTTTTTTCTTTCAATCAAAATTAATAAACTCATTAGTAGGCAAGGGTAGCATTTTCATAGGAGTTAAAGGATTAAAACCATACACTATTTCAAATGGTAAATAAGATGTAGTTGAATGAATAACTCTATTATATGCAAATTCAACATGTGGTAGACACTTCTCCCATTGTTTTAAATTCTTAGAAATAATTATTCTTAACAAAGTAGATAGTGTTCTATTAACTACCTCAGTTTTTCCATCCGTTTGTGGGTGCGTTACAGTTGAAAACAAAAGTTTAGTACCTAACTTATTCAACAAAGTTTTACAAAAGAGACCTAAAAATTTAACTTCTCGATCACTAACAATAGTTTTTGGTAAGCCATGCAACCGCACAATCTCTTTAAAGAATAAATCCGCAACATGTGAAGCATCATTAGTTTTTGAGCATGCAATAAAATGTGCAATCTTACTAAACCTATCAACAACTACGAAAATACTATCCTTTCCACTTTGTGTTTTCAGCAAACCAATAACAAAATCTATTGAAATATCAATCCAAGGATGACTAGGAACTGGAAGAGGAATATACTTTTCGCGTGGTTTGATTTTTTATTTAGCTTTCCTACACTCGATACATTTATCACAAATAACTTGCACATCATGTCTCATTTTTTGCCAATCAAAGTGCTCACATAAAATATTTAAGGTTTTGCTTACTCAAAAATGTCCCATTAATCCGCCTGCATGAGTTTCCCTAACAAATAGTTTTCTCAATGAACATTTAGGAACATAAAATTTATCTTTTGAAACAAATAACCTTCATATCTATAATAATCTAAATATGCAATCTTTTCGTACAATTTTCAAATTTCACCAAAATCGAAATCTACTTCATATAATTCTTTAACTAATTCAAATCCAAGCAATTTAGATTGTAAGGATGTTAGAAGACGTACCTTCGAGATAATGCATCAGCAACAATATTTTCCTTACCTTTCTTGTACTTTATAACATATGGAAATGTTTCAATAAGCTCCATCAACTTGGCGTGCCTTTTATGTAATTTTCCTTGCGATTTTAAATGCTTTAAACTTTCATGGTCAGAATGAATAATGAATTCTTTTGGCCACAAATAAAGTTGTCATGTTTGTAAAGTTCTCACTAAAGCATATACCTCCTTGTCATATGTTGGATAATTTAAAGCAGCTCCATTAAGTTTTTCACTAAAGTAAGCGATTGGCTTAGAATCCTGCATTAAAACACCACCAATACCTTTTTTCTGACGCATCACATTCAATTTCAAATACTTTATCAAAATTAGATAACACAAGTAATGATGCACTAGTAAGTTTATCTTTTAAAAGGTTGGAAGCATGTTCATGAACTTTGGTTCATTTAAATTCAGCATGCTTTTTAACAAGATCATTCAACGATGCCGCGATCGTACTTAAATTTTAAACAAACCTTCTATAAAAACTTGTCGATCCATGGAAACTCCTAACCTCACTTGCATTCTTAGCCACTCTTGAATCGCCTTGACCTTCTCTTGATCCATCGAAATTCCTTTTGATCCTACAACAAAACCAAGAAAAACTACTGAATCCATGCAAAAAGTGCACTTCTTCAAGTTAGCATAAAGTTGATTTTCTCGTAAAGCAATAAAAACCAAATTCAAATGTTCAATATGTGTATCTAAGGTTTTGCTATATATTAGTATACCATTAAAGTATACAATAACAAATTTTCTGATAAAAGCTCTTAGCACATGATTCATTAATCTTATAAAGTACTTGGTGCATTAGATAATCCAAACGGCATCACTAACCACTCATAGAGACCATGGAATAGGATATGCTTAGTTTTAAAATGGCATCTTATAAAGTATCCAAATGGCATACTTAGTTTTAAAAGCGGTTTTTCATTCATCCTCTTCTTTCATCCGTATTTGGTAGTATCCATTCTTTAGATCTATTTTTGAAAATAAACATGAACCATGCAATTCATTAAGCATGTCATATAACCTTGGAATAGGATGTCGATACTTTATCGTGATCTTGTTAATAGCTCAATAATTCACACACATTCGCCAATTCTCATCTTTCTTTGGAACTAAAAAAACGGGAACCGAGCATGGACTAAGACTCTCTCTTACGAAACCCTTCTCTACTAGCTCGTCAACTTGTTTTTGTATTTCTTTCGTCTCTTCAGGATTAGCTCGGTAGGCCGGTCTATTGGGTATTGAATCTCCAGTCATAAAATCAATTTGGTGTTCTATTTCTCTTAAAGAAGGTTACCCACTTGGAACTTCTTCGACAAACAAATCTTCAAATTCCTTTAAAAGAGTAGAAACAACACTTGGAAATAAAGAGGTTAGCTCGTTAGTAGAAAGATTGTCTTACCATCTTAAAGATTGTCTTACCATCTTGGAAATAAAGAGGTTGACTTTTCTCTGATTTTGAAATCTCTTAAAATTTTCTCTTGATCTTCATTAGTTTCCCAAGGTTTAAGTGACTTGAGAATGATTGTCTTACCATCTTGAACAAAGCTATACTCATTCTTGAACCCATTATGCTTGATTTTGTTTACCAAATTGCCATGTTCTTCCTAATAAAATATGTGTTGCTTGCATATGAACCAAATCACAAAGAACCACATGATGATATTTTCCAATTTTGACTTCACCGCAATCGCTCAACTACTATAGCTTATACGGATTTGGATGCTTTTCGATTTCCAATCCCAACTTATCCACTAACAAAGTACTAGCAACATTAGTGCAACTCCCACTATCAATTATCAAACTACATACCTTGTTATTCACGTGACATCTAGTATGAAATATGTGTTCTTTTTTTACTTCATCGCCATTGTCTTTGGCTTTAACGTTGAGCAAATGTCTAGTGACTAAGAGTTCACCTCTCACTGGTTCCTCTACCTTCACATCGTTATAATCTTCTAGTGAGGGCATCTCACTATCACTTGAGTTCTCACTTTCAACATCTCTATTGTCACGTATTACCATTGTTCTTTTATTCAGACAATTTGAAGCATAGTGGGCGAATCCTTGACAATGAAAAAATTTAATGTCTTGATGATAATTACTAAAAACATATCTCTTATGCATCAATGCTTTCATTTCTTCTCACGCAGAAATGGGTCTTTCATCATGCATTCTTAGAATTCTCATTAGTTGATCCCACCATGTACTTGCATAGTCCATGAATTTCACTGAGGTCAACTTGATTTTATTTTCCTCGGTATAGTTGTAACAATAAAAAATATGATCAACCTTTCTTACCCATTCCAAATATAATTCGAGATCACTTTTACCATGAAAGGAAGGAATTTTCATCTTGAGGTTGCTTAGGTTGCCATCTTCTCGATTGCTCTCATTCTCGGACTCAACATCTTGCTCTATTTCTGTAATATTTCCTTGTGCAAGGCTACTAGTTTGAGCCTCTAACATATTCAATCTCATTTCTCAATATAAGAAATAAAAGAAACCGTTAGCGAATAAATAAGGAAATAAACGGACCTCACTCACTCCCTCACATATTGACACTCAATCAATGTCACCCACACTCGTATTTCTCTCAATTAATGGCTTTTATAAAATAGTCTCACACTCTTGCCTTTTTCTTCTCAATTTTCTCTTGTAGTTCTTTATGTAAAAACTCAATTCAGGAGAAATATTCAGCAAGCAACAACAATCAAGATCAAACTTTTAAGCCAAAAAGTCAAACTTCCAAGATCATCAAAGTCAAACTATTTTGAAAGAAATAATACGATCCAAGGAATACGTATATATAATGATGAATGATGATAATGAAGTATTGCTCTAATGATGTAAGAGCAATAAAGGCAATGAATAACTTTGAAGTTACCAAAATTTAAAGAAGTAACTTTGAAACAAATATTGATGACGACAAATAGTAAGCACTATTTGAAATAACAAGATTTTTTATAACGATAGCAACAATGTGGAAAAAGATACCTGGATCGCCTTTGAATCAAGTATGAGGAACTTGACCCCAATCGAACCTTGCCGACGGAACCTAAGTTATCAATCAAGGAGCTTGACCCAGACCGAACTTGTCGGTAAGAACCAAAGCTAGCAAATTTGATCTATCAAGTATTAACTTGATGAAGATCGAGTTCTTCGCAAAGAACCAAAGAGAAAATCTCTCCAAAACACTCAAGGTGAATTAATCATAAAAGATGTGTCTTTCATAATATCTTGGATGCCTTTAAATAGGCTACATAAATCCTAAGTAATTAAAAAATAGAAAGATATTAGAAAACTAAAATATCTTTGGGAAGACTTTTCTCAAGATTCTTGATTCCGCCAAATCTTCGGTAAATTGTGTATTTTGCAAGCCACATCCGATATTTATGATCTAGCCCATTCCATAAAGGTTTGGAAGGCAACTACAACTTTGGTGAAGAAAATTTTTGAAATAACTTTGGGAAGGTTGTCGAATCCGCCCATATATTCTTGCTAGTAAAGTAAATGTATGATCTAAGGAAAGTTGCATCCACTTTCCTATTTCCTTTGTCCCTTCGATATCTTGTATTAGGCTTGGGCTCTTGGGCTTGTGTCCTTGACTACATTGGATGATGTCAATATTTGCTTCAACACTTAATATAATAAGCATTTTATTTTGATGTTGAATAGATTCTTTCATTTTAATTTTCTCCACTAAACTATTAGCTTTAAACGTGTGTTTAAAGTAATAAATTATTTTTGATGATAACTATGCAAAATAAGCATGAAAGATAAAATAATCTACTTTACATTGCTTAAATTAGACTCAACCATTCATGAGAAATACCCTCTTTGAAGGGTACAATTAAAGTCTAACAATTTGCTTAAGTGCTGCAGAATTCTCATATGTACATGCAATTTATGTCGACCCCACCCAGTTTGTGTCGACCCTAAGGTCTGTTTGTGTCGACCCCTAGGATGTTTGTGTTGACCCTTATACAAAACAGAGACGAGTCATTCAAAATTTGTGTCGACCCCTAGCTTATTTGTGTCGACCCTTAGCTCAGTTTGTGTCGACCCATATTGTTTGTGTTGACACTTCCCAGAAGCTCAGTCTTCACAGATTGTGTCGACCCTTTGTTTTTGTGTCGACCCCTATAACAAAATAGAGATGAATCCTTTGTCGTATGTGTCGACCCATCTTTGTTCCTTATGTCGACCCCAGAAGAATTTGTGTCGACCCTCATATAAACGTTGTGTCGACCCTACTAAAATACTTGTGTCGACTCTAAAAGCAATTATGTGTCGACCCTACTAAAATCATTGTGTCGACCCTTCCTGCATTTTATAAAGTATATGTGTCGACCCCAACTTTATTGTGTCGACCCCAACAAATTCCCGAGAAGAATTTGTGTCGACCCCAACACTTTCTAGAGAAGATTTTGTGTCGACCCAAATGACATTTATGTCGACACATCTTGGCAGATCCGCACCAACGGTTAGAAAACTTCTCAACAGTTATATCTTGATGTGTTTACCGGCTAGTGCTTATGTCGACCCAAACTGGACTTGTGTCGACATAACTGAACAGAAAAGCAGCAACTTATAAATAGATGAAGCGACTTCACTTTTCAACAACGATTTTCAAGAAGAAGAAATACGCCCAAACACTGCAAAATTTATTTTCTCAAACCTTTACTCTCTCAAATCCTATTCCAAAATGAAAATACAATTTGTACGGTTTCTTAAGGAAGAGCGATGTCCCTCTTCCTTAACTAAGAAGAGGGACATCGCTCTCAAGGCTTCAACGAGTAAGCAAGAGAAATCAGAAAATGAAAGTGAAGAAGATGATGAAGATGTCGCCCTCATTACAAGGAAATTCAAAAGGTTCCTTCAAAGAAAAAGAATGAATGGAAAAGAATTCCCAAGAAAAGAAAAGCACGCCAAGGAAGAGGAAAAAGAGGTCAAGTGTTATGAGTGTGGGAAATCAAGACACTACATGTAACAACCCTCATTCTTATTTTAGAATTTGTGACCATAAGATTTAAGTGTTAAAGATTCTTTTATTGATGGATGTTGGTTTAATATTGAGGAATTAAGGTATTATTCTATCCTCTAAGTTTATTTTAAGTTCAGTAAGGATAATACTTGATGGATAAAAATGAAGGATTTCAAGTAGAATGTTAGAAAATCTGTTGATTATGGGCAAGGTTAGGATTTTTGAGATTCGGACAAATTTTAGCACGAATTAGAGTTTATAACCTTCATAAGAGTTAAAGTAGACTCTTAGAGTGAATTATAGCCATTAGAATCACTCGATTCGGAGCTATGTAGAAAAAGTTATGGGCGTCGTAAGTCAATGTACAAAAACTGTGAAGAGTTTATGTCGACCCTAGGAATTTGGAGGGGTCGACACAATGTCACCTTTATGTCGACCCCAGGAATTTGGAGGGGTCAATATAATGTCACCTTTATGTTGACCCAAGAAATTTGGAGGGGTCGACACAATATATAGTTTCGGTCGACCCCAGGATCAAAGAGGGGTTGACACAAATGACCCTCGGGAATACTTTCGGTCGACACAATATATAGTTTCGGTCGACCCCAGGATCAAAGAGGGGTCGACACAAATGACCCTTGGGAATACTTTCGGTCGACACAATAGATGAGCGGTCGACACATTCTCACCAATTTTAGTTGAAAAGTCAACCAAAAACTTGGAGAAACCTGATTGGTGGATGTAGGAGGAAAGTTGATTTTGTTTAATAAAGGCATAAAAGAGGCATTGGCTGCCACTCTTACTTCCATCCACGATTTCTTCCCCATTTTCTCTCTAGCTTTCGTGCTCTAACTCAAGGAGGAGAGAGCTTGAGAAAGAAAAGAAGTTTTGTGAGATAGAAAAGAAGTTTTGTGAGGGAAAAAGAGAGTGACTTCAAGAGAAGTGAAGTGGAGAGCTTAGTTATTTCGTGGAGGCTGAAGCTCAAGGTAATTTTCATATCCTTTAAAGTTCTTGTAGGTTCAATAATGATAAAAATGATGGTATTGGTTGAATTGGTGGTTAAGAAATGAATGATTTCGTGTTGAGCGTTTTAAAATCAGTAAATTACGTACAAGGTTAGAGTTTTGGAGATTCGGTCGAATCGTGATACGAAATTGAGTTTGCGTCCTTCATAAGAGTTATATTAGACCTTTAGAGTAATCTATAGCAGTTTGAATTACTCAAATTGGAGCTTTGTAGACAAAGTTAAGGATGTTACAAGATAGTGGACGGAAACTGGGAAAGCACCGGTCGACACATCATCGACCGGTCGACACAAAATAAGTCTCTGTAAATGATTCGGTCGACCGCATGAATAAGCGGTTGACACATTATGCCAACTTATGTCGACACCTATAGGTTATGTCGACCGATTCTTGAGTTCCAGAAATGCATGCTCTCTGTTTTGTCAACATCGGTCGACACATTGTCAAACAGCGGTCGACCTTTGTCAGAAAAAATGGTCGATACTTCATGCTACATTAGTTTTATGAATTTGATGCCTTCTAACAAGTTATATTAGACTCTTTAAGGAACACTTTGACACCTTGATCATCACGAATGTATTATTATAGAGGAAGTTATAGGTGTTTTAAGTTGGGATAGAAAACAAGAGTTGAAAATCAGGAGTGTTAGAACTGGTTTTGGAATTATGCGTTATGCATGAAGTTATAAAGCTCCATTGAAATTATGGTCTTCTAATGAAATGTAATAGACACCTTGAGTGATTCAATGCCACTAGAATTGACTCAAATGGATAAGTGGATAGTGAGTTATGAAAATAACTTTATGCTATAAACAGGTAACTTTACCGGATTACTGATCTTTGAATGATCTACATGTTTAGGTCATCAATTGGATTAAAAAGGGGGCTCAAGGAGATTATTTCAAGGTAGCGGCTAAGGTAAGTTAGCATTTAAGATTATTTGGCCCTTAAGTGGGACTACATTGCAAAGATTAGGATGATTGTTTGATGTGTGCTGCATGTTTGTTCGCATGATATGTTTGGTGATGTATGTTTATTTTCATGTTATGTGATATGATTTAAGAGATGTTTTCATGTTCATATGGTCATGCATCATAGTTTTACAAAATGTCTACGAACTATTTTCATGCATGTTTTACAACGTAGTTGGAGGTAGCGAGATATAATTGGTGGTATGGGACGCTAATTATGTTTCGTCTCCGATGAATTAAGAACTTGAATATCAGAACAGTAAAGTAAAGTAAATGGTTATTACAGGCCTGAGCACCTCAAGTAGTAAAGTAGTGAGCTCAAGATCAGTAGAAGTTGAAGTAGGTGGAGGGGGTGTTCTTGAGATCCTGTAATATTTCCAAAGATAAAGAAAACATGAAACCTAAGAAACGTGAATGTGATTGTGCATTGTTTTAACGACATAGCATACTCATGCATTGCATTTTATAGTTATGCTTCTTACTGAGCTTTAGGCTCATAGTTTAGGCTTTGCAATGTAGGAAATATAATGGAGGAAAGTGACCCGATGTCCGACCAAGAATTTAGAACAGAGGGGTGTCCAAATGATACCGTTTATTGAGCAACGACCGATGAGGAGTGATGTATGACACACACAAATGTTTTGTAAAAATATTTTGAATGTTTTGAAGATGTAGTTTTCGCAAAATGTATACCCTTATTTTCGTGTGATGGATTTCAAAGCTTTTGAAATGAATGTATTTGAGTTTAAATTATAGACTTCCGCTGAAAGTTTACGTTATGAATGCTTATGTATTTTTGATGAAAGATGTAATTCAAATGTTTGTTTACAAAGAAAGTATGTATGTTTTAATTTGACATTTTTCCTTGTAAACTATTTTATAAGCTAAAATAGTTTCAGAAATTTAAAGTAACGAGTTTTCCAGGTAGTAAAGTAAGTATGTAAGTTATGTATGTAGTAACGGACCGGTTCTCGGGTCGCCGAATAAGTAAATTAAAGTCAAGTAAGTCAAGTAAGAACAGCAAGTAAGCGGCGTCCTGGGAATCGGGTCGTTACACTACAAGTCTAAGTGTCCAAGAATTAAGAAGCACCCCAAGACTTACAAAAAGAAAGCCATGAAAGCGACTTGGGATGACAGTAATTCATCAAGCTCCTCATCCGAAGATGAGGAGATAGCTAACATGTGCTTCATGGCCAAGGAGGACAAGGTACATGACTCCTTTAGTGACTTAGACAATTTTGATGAAGATAATGACTTTTTTGATGCTTTCAATGACTTATTTAATGATTTCAACATCTTGAAATCTAAATATAAGGAATTAAAAAGGGAGCATGCTGCTATAGTTAAAACTCATAATGGCTGTAGAAACATTTTGCATGATGAGTTGGAAATCCTAAAGAAAAAGAATCTTGAATTGAATAAGATAGTTCTAAAGTTCACTAACGGTAGCAAGAACTTGAACATGCTCTTAGGAAGTCAAAGAGTAACTCTTAAAAGGGCTGGCATAGGTTATGAATCACATACTAAGAAAACAAACTACAAGAACTTCTTTGTGAAACCGAGAGCTTGCAACAAATCCAATAAAATAGGACATCAATCCTTTACTTGTCCTTTGAATGCAAAAGTTAGAAAAACAAAGTTTGTTGAGAAATGGTTTCCCAAAGGAACTAATGCTAACTCTCTAGGACCCAAGATGGTTTGGGTACCTAAGAAACATGTTTGATTTGTTGTGTAGGTGGAAGGCTCCCTTGCAAAGAATCTTTGGTACCTCGATAGTGGATGTTGAGGCATATGACGGGAGATCTTTCAAGATTTTCTTGCATCAAGCAAAAGAAAGGGAATGTATCTTTTGGAGGAAATAAAAAAAAGGAAGATTATAGGTATTGGCAATATCGGTAATCTCTCTTCCCCTTTTATTGAAAATGTTCTTTTAGTTGATGGCTTAAAGCATAATTTATTGAGCATTAGTCAACTTTGTGATAAAGGATATAGGGTAATTTTTGAATCCAAATCGTGCTTAATAAAATATAGCTCAAGTGATAAAATTTTATTCATTGGCTATCGATCTGATAATGTTTATACTATTGATCTGGATAAGGTTGCATGCTATAATGAAAAATATTTTAGTGCAACTTCCTCTTTAGATAGTTGGACATGACATAAGAGATTAGGTCATGTTAGTATGAATACCTTAGCTAAGCTTGCTAAGAAAAACTTAGTTAGAGGCCTTCCAAAGATTTCCTTTGAGAAGGATAAAATTTGTGATGCTTGTCAAATGGGAAAGCAAACGAAATCCTCTTTTCCCTCCAAATTGGACATTTCAACCTCGAAACCTCTCCAACTTCTCTACTTAGATCTTTTCGGGCCTTCTAAAATTGCTAGCCTAGGTGGGAAGTATTATGCCTTTGTAATTGTCGATGATTACTCAAGATTTACTTGGGTATACTTTCTTATATCTAAGGATGAATCCTTTGAGACTTTCTCCTCATTTAGGAAGAAAGTTCAAAATGAGAAAGATCTCTCCATTATAGCTATCCGTAGCGATCATGGAGGGGAATTTGAAAATGAGAAATTTGAGCTTCTATGCCTTAAGCATGGAATCAATCATAATTTCTCGTCTTCTAGGACTCCTCAACAAAATGGAGTTGTTGAGAGAAAAAATAGATCCCTTCAAGAACTTGCTAGAACAATGATTAATGAAAACTCTCTCCCCAAGTATTTTTGGGCTGAAGCAGTAGCTACGACATGCTACTCATTAAATCGAGTATCAATTCGTCCGATTTTAGAAAAGACCCCCTACGAACTATGGTCGAGCAAAACTCCTAGTGTTAAGTATTTTAGACCTTTTGGATGAAAATGTCATATCTTAAACATCAAGGACAACCTAGGAAAATTTGATGCAAAAACGGATTTTGGCAACTTTCTAGGATATTCTCTCTCTAGCAAAGCCTATAGGGTGTTCAACAAGAGAACCCTTGTCGTAGAGGAATCTATGCACGTCACTTTTGATGTGTCATCTCCTTCCTTAGAGCTCTTAGAATCTAGTGATGATCTAGAGATAGAAATGGACCCTTTAAGTCTAGATGATAATGAGAAAAATTCATTGGATGTCATTCCTTCGGAGAGTCCTCCAAGCTCTCTAGGATTAGAGCCAAATAACATAGTCAATGATGGCCTGCCCAAAGAATGAAGATATTCCAAAAGCCATCCTAAGGAGGACATAGTAGGTAATCCTAAGAGCCTCCCTTAGGAACTTATGTGCTAACGTAGCTTTTATTTTACAATTAGAGCCTAAGAAATTTGATGAGGCCATATTGGACGAAAATTGGATAATGGCCATGCAAGAGGAACTAAATCAATTTGAGAGAAATCAAGTATGGGAGTTAGTTCCTAGACCCAATGACCGCACAACAAACTAGATGAACATAGTGTTGTTATTAGAAACAAGGCAAGATTGGTTGCAAAAGGATACAATCAAGAAGAGGGGATAGATTTTGAAGAAACCTTTGCACCAGTAGCTTGAATGGAGTCAATTCGCATGCTACTTACCTATGCATGTCAAAAGAACTTCATTCTATACCAAATGGACGTTAAAAGTGCATTCTTAAATGGGCTTATCATGGAAGAAGTCTATGTAGAGCAACCTTTAGGTTTTGAGGCTTTCGATAGGCTAGACCATGTATTTAAACTTCATAAAGCTCTTTATGGTCTTAAGCAAGCTCCTTGTGCTTGGTATGATCGGTTGAAGAACTTTCTCTTGAAAAGAAAATTCAAAATGGGAAAAATCGACTCAACCCTTTTACTAAACAAGAAGGAGAAGACTTACTTCTTGTGCAAATCTATGTGGATGATATCATCTTTGGAGCCTCAAACAAAAAGCTTTGCGAT
Organism: Begonia fuchsioides; assembly: GCA_003255005.1. Taxonomy (NCBI): domain Eukaryota; kingdom Viridiplantae; phylum Streptophyta; class Magnoliopsida; order Cucurbitales; family Begoniaceae; genus Begonia; species Begonia fuchsioides. The sequence continues at coordinate 3,770 of QAOC01022724.1, read as the reverse complement.
AGCTTTGCTACACTCATGCAAAATGAATTTGAGATGAGCATGATTGGAGAACTTAGATTGTTTTTAGGACTACAAATTAGGAAGACAGTAGAGGGAACATTTATCTGTCAAGAAAAATATATCAAAGAATTACTTAAGAGATTCGGTTTGGACTCCTGTAATCCCTCAAGAACTCTCATGAGTACAACAACTAAATTGGACAAAGATGAAAATAGTCAAGATGTGGACATTAAGAAATATCGTGGTATGATTGGATCACTTATATCCGCACAACTCCATTGAGCTCACAGCAGCACTAAACCCATAGCAATTGCCGAGGGCGTCTTTATTCTCCTGTATCTTAGATTTCTTCATCGAATCAATAGAGATATTGCGGGGATGAATGTAGGCATCAAAGATTCACTCATTATAATTCGTAGTTTTCGTGCATAAAAATTCATTTTCGTTGTCATTCGTAGAAAACATGATGCATGATGCATGATGTCCATAACATATAACATACAATCCTATCCTTAATACAAGAACATCTAAACTAATCCACTAAAAGTCATATAAACATCTCCATAAAGAAAGCTCATAAAACCTATCAATCAATCAATCAGTTAATTAAAAGTCATAAAAATACATAACCTTTGCAATGTAGACCTCTAATAGGCCAAAAACATACAACACATACTTACCTTGATTTCCGATGTCCTTTGTTTCTACTTGACAATGCACACTAGAAGCTTGAGAACCTATATTGCCAAACCATTCTAATAAGTTTTATACCATGAGTATCTATTTTCACTATAACTTCCAAAATTCATAACTTCTTCTATATTGATCCATTCATGATGCTACAGGTGTCAAATTATTCATTAAGGTGTCTACCATAATTTCTTAGAAGACACCAAATTCAGAAAACTAAAGCATGTCAACTTATGTCGACAAAACAGAGGGCCTTCACTATTTGAACAGTGTTTGGGTCGACATAAACCGTTAGGGGTCGACATAAACCTTCAAAACAGAGACTGTGTGCTCTTATCGGTCGACCCAAACTACAAGGAAACTCTTCACAGTTTTCGTACACTGACTTGCGACGTTCATAACTTTTTTTACATAGCTTCGAATTGAGTGATTCTAATTTCTATAAATCACTCTAAGAGTCTAATTTAATTCTTATGAAGGATATAAACTCAAATTCATGATAAAATTTGACCTAATCTCAAAAACCCTAACCTTGCACATAATCAACTGATTTTCTAACATTCTACTTGAAATCCTTCATTTTTATCCATCAAGTCAACAAATATCATCATATTATCTGATGTGCCCGGGAACCACCATCAACCGGAGGGCACGACCACCAGAAGCCGGGCAAGGCAATTATCTAATATGTTTGCTAATTTTGCAGGAGATTCATCGCCACTAAAGGGCCTCCTAGACATGCCATCCTCTCTCGATAAAGAACTTCCCAAGCATTGCATACATTGGGAGATTGAAGAGGTGAACTTAGAGTCCGAAGTTCATAGCCTATCTTACCGAGACAAAGACCAAGCAACAACTCACGGGAACTCCAAGTTATTCATAAAGAAGATGATACATTCATGCAGCAAGGACAAGGACAAGTCTAAGGATGGGAGATCATGGGAGAAGTTCTCGGTTTATTTTTTTTATATTTTGAAAACCGGTAGTATAATATTTTGCATGGTTCACGTGAAAACCATGCAAGCTTCTTTCTCTTTCTTTTTTGTTGTAAATTAATGACGTGGCTGCAAGTGGGAGATCCTTAGGAAGCCTTTGAGGATGGGTTTAACCTTCCCTTAGTGACCATCACTCTTGTTGGTGATGAAAGTCAAGGGTGGGCTCCTTTTACCATACCTTGTTGTTGGTTTTGCACTTAGGATTATAGGTGATAATCATTTGCCTTTTGTAGCTCGTGGGAAGGAGGGTTTTTATCCTTCCTTTCTCAGCATTTACAGATTAAAAAATGTTGAATGTTGAAGCTTGAAGCTCTCCCATTTTCTCTCACGGCAAAGCAATTCAAAGGTGAGTAATATCCTTTGATTTTTGGTTTGTAACGGTGTTGGTGTCTTAGCTAGAGTCACTAAGCCTTATTCAGACCTCCCTTCCTCACTTGTTTAGGATCAAAGGTGAGTTTGGAAAATAGCTCTCATTCCGTTGTGGTTTGCAATTGTGATTGTTTGAGTGTTGTTTGTTGCCTTTGTCATCTACCCGAGTGGATTTTGTGCATCAAAAGTCCACTCCGTGCTAACTTCTGTTTTCGTGTGCTAATGTCCTAAAATTTGGGTTGTGAGCTCCTCATTTACATCTAGAAATATTTGTTTTTGCATGTCACTCCCAGGTTTCTTCAATTCGAAGTTGTGCACGCTCCTTTCTCCACCTTTCTAATGGATTAATCAATTCAGGCCCATTCCGTCGACCTGATTTCAAATTTTCATAACTTGTAATCCTGTCGTGAGTTTGCCTCCAAAAACCCGCTATTCTCTTCCCCTTTCATTGAAGTTTTTTCCTGTCAATTTTTGGCTTCCCAGATTATCTACATCGAAAGTTGTACAAAGATCATCCCAAACCTTATGCACTGTCCAAAACAGTTTTGTTTGTTTGTGAACCAGAAATTCACCCCGTGCCATTTTAAGTTTCTCACGTGCTATCACTCTGAAATTTTGACCAGAGTTGGTCCATTCCCTAAAGTCCAAGTCCACAAAAATTTTAATCCAAACGCACGTGTGCATTTGGAGTGCCTTTGTAATTCTTCCCCTGCTTCTGCATTCCTTCTTTGATTCTAGGCAGATTACCATTCCTCCTATCTCTCTCGACATCTCCGTATCCTTGGAGCGTGTCATTATCCTTACTGAACCTAAAAAAAACTTAGAAGATAGAATAATACCTTGAATTTCAGCCTTCACAAATTTACTTGGGATTTTCTACTTCACCTCTCTTGAAATAACTCACTCACTCACTCACGGACGTCTAAACTCACCCCTTTTCTTTCTCAACACCTCTCTTCTTTGATGAATCTCACTCTCCTTCGAGCTTAGAGAAACCAAACGGGAGAAAATACAAGAAGGTTCGTAGCTGGGAGAAAAATATGGCAGCTCATGTCTTTTATTTCCTTTATTAACCATAAACAATATCTCTTCAAGTCCACCAATGAAAACTCTACATGTTTTGGCTGACCATGTCTTATACTTTCTTAATTAAACAACATCAAGGTCTCTCTCACGTCCATCCACCAGAATTCTCCACGTTTCGGCTGATTTTTCAACGGCATGTATGAATGTGTCGACCCAAAGTTCATATTGTGTCGACCGGAATAGTCCAATTGTGTCGACCCTTTCTAAGTCCCGGGGGACATATTGTGTCGACCCCTCTTCAATCATGTGGTCGACCGAAAGTGCCAATTGTGTTGACCCCTCCTAATTCCTGGGGTCGACCTAAAATACACACTTGTGTCGACCCTTCCTAAATCCTGGGGTGGACCTAAAGTGCACAATTGTGTCGACCCTAACTTATTTCAATATCTTTAACCCAACTTACTTCATTACTTTACTTAAACCTAGCAACCATCAAACACAAATACCAATCAAACCCAAATACTTGGGCCAGTGCACGGTGTGATACACCTCAAATAGAGTATTCTTATTCTAATTATTCATAATCCTAGTCAATTCACGTGTTCCTAATTTTCTAACATTTTGTAATAACTTCGTCCGATTTTCCCTTAGACATTATTCTTTTTATCACCTTCAACCTACTAATTAACT